>KZ810440.1:27490-50315 GCA_000696205.2 Oncopeltus fasciatus
GGGGGGGGGGGGGAGGAGGCCCGTTTATCTGTCAGGTCTTCTGCTCTTATCGTATGGGCGATAAGACTTTTGGGATACTCGACTACGACATTTGACCCCAATATAAGTTCTGATGGACAGACTAGCTGAAAGCAGTATTCTGCAACAAGTCGCTTTAGATATGATCCATCTGCAAAAATGCAGATTCGCATTGTTATCGATGTTACTAAAATTATCGTGGCAATGTCTAGTAGTGGCAAGATAGTAGTTGGTTTTAGTACTTAATACCTAAATTATGTTTACTTCAATCTTTCTCCCACTTTTTCTTATTTATTAAATTTTTTGCAGCTGCGAGGGCTTCATTTATATATATATATATATATATATATATATATATATATATATATACACAATACACTCACACATCCCCCCATTTATAATAAATACACAAGTAACTCACACATCTACTTAATCATTAGGCAACGGGGTATAATAAATTAGAAGTAATACAAATTACATTTTTAATAAGGAACAAAGAAAGGGTAATGTTAAAAAATATCTTAAATGCACAAATATAATATGACAGGGCGTAATAACCTAGAAGTTTATTGCCCTCCATTATGATCTACTACTATAATATAACTTGCTGGGAATATTTGGTTATTTAAGGATTTTTTTGTGGATGATATTACCCCTCCTTTCAAATAAAAAAATGCACTGAAATTTTTTTTATTTAAATATTTAAGGATAAGGTTAATAATAATATTATTACTTTTTTCTACATTTATGTTGTTTTTTTTCAAAGGAAATCCCCCTGATAGCTATAGGGATTTTTGAATAAAAATTGTACGCATTAGTGGGGAAAGGCTGCCCCACTGAAAGTAGCTAATTTATTAAACATGGAGCGGTCGCTAAGTCGGGAAGTGGCGTCTCAGGAGGCAAGACAAAAGACAGGCGTTTCCAGCCCTTCCCGTGCCCTGAAACTTTCACAGACCAGACCAAGTAAATTCTTAAAGACTGAGTGCATTCCTCATGAGGCTCGCCCCTAACTGCTGCTGCCGCCTGGGGGTAAAGGGAATGGCTGAGTCCGAGTACGGCCTCCTCTTTTTAAATGCTTTAATTTAATTTTCTTCAGAAATTCGCTAAATACTTTGCATAGCACTATAAAATCTAATTCACGCTATTGATGTTACATTATTTATCAAGGAGCACTGGCTTCATTTATATCAAATAAAAAAAAAACCTTCATAATTACGTTTCATTAAATTACACACACACCCACACCCACACCCACACACACACACACACACACACACACACACACACACACACACACACACACACACACACACACACACACACACACACACACACACACACACACACACACACACACACACACACACACACACACACACACACACACACACACACACACACACACACACACACACACAC
Organism: Oncopeltus fasciatus; assembly: GCA_000696205.2. Lineage (NCBI taxonomy): Eukaryota > Metazoa > Arthropoda > Insecta > Hemiptera > Lygaeidae > Oncopeltus > Oncopeltus fasciatus. The sequence continues at coordinate 28,928 of KZ810440.1, forward strand.
ACACACACACACACACACACACACACACACACACACACACACACACACACACACACACACACACACACACACACACACACACACACACACACACACACACACACACACACACACACACACACACACACACACACACACACACACACACACACACACACACACACACACACACACACACACACACACACACACACACACACACACACACACACACACACACACACACACACACACACACACACACACACACACACACACACACACACACACACACACACACACACACACACACACACACACACACACACACACACACACACACACACACACACACACACACACACACACACACACACACACACACACACACACACACACACACACACACACACACACACACACACACACACACACACACACACACACACACACACACACACACACACACACACACACACACACACACACACACACACACACACACACACACACACACACACACACACACACACACACACACACACACACACACACACACACACACACACACACACACACACACACACACACACACACACACACACACACACACACACACACACACACACACACACACACACACACACACACACACACACACACACACACACACACACACACACACACACACACACACACACACACACACACACACACACACACACACACACACACACACACACACACACACACACACACACACACACACACACACACACACACACACACACACACACACACANACACTGCGGACATCCCTACTCATTACGAAACATAATTGAAAGTAGAAAATGTTTTACCTAAATTGAGTTATAATCGTGGCAGAAATATCAATAATTGTTGAATGGAAACCACTTTGACATCATAAATGTTGTCAAAGTAAAAGGTTTTAGATAGCGTAAAGTTATATGAATGAACACTTAGATTGAAGGAATTGTATTAAAAAAAATAAATAAAATGTAAAAAATTCTTTGGATTATAATAATATTAAAACATATTTGTTGGTATATTAAATATTACACCTTTCGAGATCATGAACTTTTTCACGTCAGTATTTATAATAAATATATAAGTGTTACAGATTTAGAGAGTAAATATATAATTTAATTTCTATATTTTAAAAGTAAGGGCTACCCTTCGAATTAACAGTTTTTAACACTTTCTTAAATTTGCGTTTTTTCACAGATTGCGAAGAATGTAAATTTTATTACATTATATTTTAAATTGATTAGATTCACTACATTTTTTTTATAACGATCATAATTATAAAGATAGTACGTTTTATATATTTATTTACGAATAAATTTTCATCTCTCTTGGTCGATTTCAGCCATCAAAGAAAAAGTAAACTATTTTTTATAAATCGCAAATCAAGCATGAAGACATACACATACTCACATATATTTTTTCAAAAGGAATATGTTAATAGCTTCTGCTATATGGACACCATGTGTGAAAAGCTTCATTTCTTTACTGAGAATCTTTGAAAGAGAGATAAATACTTGCAAAAGGAGTAATAGGTAATTAGTGAAAACATATGTACATTTATAATCAGACATTGGAATAGCAAAGGGAATGGGAGAAGGGTTAGAGGGGAGGAATGAGGGTGGGGAAAGGAATACAGTGAAGGGTAGTAAGGGGTTGTTCAAAGGCGCCTCTGCAGGGTGCAGGTAAAGGCTGGGGATCGAATGCAGGAGTGTGCTGGAGTGAGGAGTATTACGAAGCTGCTGACTCGTCAGTACGGCCCTCAAGTGCGACACTCCCCACACTCGAGTCGGAGAGGGGTGATTTAACCCCTAACGGCTCAATTTACATTCTCTAAACAACACTCCATCATCCCCCCCACCGAGCCCTAATCAGCTGTTAGTATCAGTGACGCTACAATCCCTCCCTAGAGGAGCTCGCTGAGAGGGGGTAAACTCCCTTTTACTGCCTCTCTTCCTCCTATAGGATGCCTACAGACAAATTGGGTCTCCTAAAGCTTTGAGAAAAACTAGCTCTCCCGCTAAAGAGGAAGACTGGATTTTCTGGAGTGCCCCATCTTATCATCCCTTGACTAGATCTGGCTTTTCTTACTTCCTCTGCATGATAAGTGGGGTCCAAAGAATACCTAACTAAGAAGAAAACTTCATTTTTTCTAGAGAATTAAATATAAATAAATTACTTGAAAACATAAATTTTCAGAAGATTTTCCTTAATGAAATCAGTCTAAAACCATTGGTAGCAAAGATTTGTAGGTTATTGTAGAAGTTAGGTTACCATGAATTTGTCTTTACAGCTTCTATCGTTCTTTTTTAAATTAAACTCTGAAAATAAAGAATTGAACTTGGTATTGAAGCTGTCTATTTGCCAATCACTAGATTTGTTCGCTGGTGTTTTAAAATTAATCATGAGGGAAGGATGGTTAGAGGGAGACAAAAATTTGAAATTAATGTATCATTTTTATGAGTTATGAAAAAATTTTGATGCATAATTTGATGTGAAATTTAATTTTGTAATATTTATAATCAATAAAACTTTAAGAATGAACCTAGGAAATAAGTTGAACAAACTACAGTCTATATGAAAGTTAATATTGTAGAATGTAACTTCGAAGTTTCGATGTACTGCCATATTTAAAAAAACAAAAAAAAAACAATTATGTTTCTTAGTATCAATAATATTTTAATATCGATATATTAATAAATTTATTTTTTGTTGAAACCTAAGTATGGGTACCTAAGAGTAGCTGTTGAGCAATTTAAAAATTTATAATTTTATATGTCCGTAATAATTGTTGTAACACTTCTTAATTTTATTGTTGAGTGAATGTTGAGAACAGTGTATAGAGTTTGATTGCTGACATATGGTTGAGCATATGTTATAATTTTGATTGAAATTTAGTAGTAGTGTCTATATTAGGGCGCTTGGCTGAACCATTCATTTGTGAGTCTTAGAACAAGATTGTTTTAATCGGTTCTTTTAAATATTGTGTTTTAATAGTAGTTTGAGTTTAGACAAAGTTATAGGAACTTAGAAGATGTAAAATTTAATATTCTAGCAATTAAGGACTATACAATTTATACGAAAAACATTTATTAATTCGTTAACATTTTATTATTAAAGGCCGCACTGAAATCAACACATGTATCTACAAATTATGTTTAATTATCTTACAAATTATGTTTATTTACATCTGTAAATAAACATAATGTTTTAAGGATCATTTCTCCTTTCTGAGATCCTCTGCATCAACTTATATAAAATAGATCTACATAAGCTGCAATTACAAAATATTATGCATGAATTTAAAAAAATAATTCCCATGGTCTCAAAACTGGAAAAGCAGAACCCAAAATTTAAATTATTTTAAATAACACTTTGAAATGCCCTCTAGTATTAAAAAATTCCAAGACTGTATACAGTATTAGGTTCAGGTACTTGGGCATTCAGCTGCTAGATTATGACGCCCTATATATTAAGATTAATATATTTGTAAGGCAAAGTGTGTAGGTTAGTTTTCTTCTTTATTTAAAAATTAAAATATACAATAATAAACAGACATGATTATTATACTTTCGTTGTGAATGAAAGACAGAGCGGGGCATAATAAGTAACTAGCAAAGCACAAAGTTTAGCAATTTACTTAAGAGCGCAAGAAGTCTGTGGATGGACTTCTTGTGCTTCCTTACGTAATTGGTACAGAACCATGGTTCTAAGATCATAATTAATGATTCCTTCCTTTACAATACTCTTGCTACAGGACTCTTGTAATGGCGTAAACAAGGGTATACCCTGGACGGCCACCCACGCAAGTTTACATAAGTTAACTATAAATATGATATGTTAAATTAAATAAGAAATTTTAACTTAAGCTGTTAAATTATAAAAGATTTTTGTTATTGCATTTGATAAGTTGTTTATATTTCACTTAAATTTTTTTGAAAAGCTATTGTAGATAGTTTGTTTTACATGATTTATATATTAGACATCATTATTATATATTTTTTGCTTAACTGGAGTGTTTGAGCCTTTAATGTGTAGTCAACAATCGATCGGTTACTGAAACTTGAAGAAATTTACAGTCATGTGCCTCTGTAGACTTTATAAATTGCATCTTTCTTTTTGGTATATTTTTTTATTCGAACACGTGAACGCTAATTAATATTCCACATAAATACAACATTTATTGCGCTATATATCTTTAGTTTCTTGTAATGAAATAAAAAACTTAAAATTTAATAAAATTGAAACAAATATCCGTGATTTACTGAAAGTACAAAAAAGTAAGAGAAGGCTTAAAGGATAGAATAATTTGATATTCTCCATCAAAGTAATTTTAGGAAAAAACAAAACTGGTCATTAATCCAATGATGAAATTTTGATTCCAAATATTACAAAAAAAATATAATAAAATCTTACCTATGTATGTATTATTGTAATAATTAATTATTAATGATTAATTAATGCTTTATTTAGGTTTGTTATAGGAAAAAAGTTATCAATAGTTATAATTTATATTTCATAGCCAATTTTGAGCGCAGTATTCAAAGGTTTATCTAAGAAGTTGCATTGTTTTTTTTAAATACTTTAGTGCTTTTGTGAAAACGAGACATATAAATTAAATAGCATTTAAAATAGAAATAAAACAGAATGTCTTTCTATGACTGAAAAACTCTTAAACTCTTTACGAAATACGATGTCTGTAATAATTATGTCTCGACTTGACAGGAGTAAGTTAAGTATGGGGAGAGCTTTCTAAGTTGCTTCTAATAAATATGTATCATTATTGTTGGTTACTGTAAGATACATTTTTCCTTAACAATAACATTTAATTTTAAATGCATATATATTATTGCAAAATAGTAAAACCTGAATAAGCAAGGCTATGTGTATTCAGCTTTTAAAAAAAATTTAATTAGATTTGGTTATTTACTAATTATTTACATGACATTAATATTTACCGTTTTTTCTTCCAGGTTGGACCGTGTCAAATTGGTGTTATTTGCCGAGCTTTCGCACATCATGTGATGGCTTCTTCAGGGCTGAGTAGTGAATGACGACCGTCGAAGCCTACGTGAACATGACGACCGGCCAAAAAAACGAAATCATTCTCCTTTCAGCCCTGAAGAAGCCATCACATGATGTGCGAAAGCTCGGCAAATAACACCAATTTGACACGGTCCAACCCGGAAGAAGAAGCGGTAAATACTTCTGACGACCGTCGAAGCCTACGTGAACATGACATTAATATGTTTTTAGTTGTACACTCAATAGCTACTAGATATTGAGATTTTTTTTATAGATTTTGTAACATTTTTAAAGTTTTATTTCGCTTGTTGGAATATCAATTATTCTATATTTGAATTGTGATAGTGACTGATAGTGTTTGAAGTGTGATATCCATCGGTGACCTCTCTGGCGATTTATAGCTCTCTGTATACGTGCGTCCAGACGTGATTTACGCCGCCAACGGTCTGCGGACATCTTTGATTCTGTTTGGGCTCGGTCGTGCGGGAATTACGCTAATATCTGTGTCCATATGTCCAGGGGACAGAGATATTCAATTCACATGCTTGCCCTCGCGTGAGTAGCTGACACACGCATACCCCAGCTTACACGTGGTGTCAAATACAGACAATTCAACATATGTGTTTATTTCATTTTCTTGTGATGTGCAATCCTGTCGATAATTTCTCCGTACTTTTCCGTGGGGAAAAAAAAAAAAAAAAAACTTGAGTGGTAATTCCAAAAAAGAAAGCCGGATTTTTGTTTTTAAACAATTAGCGATATTAAAAATAAATAACTGGGGCGCCGGGGTAGCTCTTGAGATCCGTTCGGGTCACATAATCTCAACGCTACGGTTTAAAGTCCCGCTCAGAACAATAAAAGCTTGAGCCATGGATGTTTAGAAGAGGATGGCAACCTGTAGATAGCCCCTTCCTCCATAACCCTAAGTGGTTGAAAGGGAGACTACACATGATAAAATAAATTAAAAAAAACAAAAAAAATTAATAACGCATTTTAAATAATGTCGTGTTTCTACCATTAAACTTAAGTTGACAAAATTCTATTGGATGACGATAAAGTCATCGACTCTGTAATGAACTTTCTGAAAGAAGGCAGGTAATAAAATCTTATCTAGATGCATTTTCAGTATGCTTCTTTTCCATTCTCTCTCGATTTTTTCTTTCTTATAAATTTCATAGTTTCCAAGTAAAAAGAAATTACTATATCTATCCACGTAATAACTATTCGCATTAACAATTCATTAGACCTCACCATGACCTATTGCTAAGAAATTCTTCTCCTTGAAAATATTTTCCCGCTTCTAAAAGTATCTCCCTGGTGTTAATAACCAAAGGTTGACACGACATTAAAAAATAAAAATAAAATAAAATAAACTTAAGTTGCGATTAAAGAAAAGTTAATCGTAAAAATCATATGTTAATCAAAAATAATGTTCTAACTTTAATGAATCTGCAGTGGGGGGGAAAAATATAATTTCCTTGGAAGTTTCTCATTTGTGCTTGGTATTTTTGAAATTAGTCTTTTACTAAGAATTTCGTAGAGGTTTCAAGTGGTCTTTCTCCATAAAAACCTTCCACATCGTCCATTTTCAGCCCTTTACGAACTCATCCAATGGTTTGGAAAAAAAGCGTAATAATATATTTAGTATTGTAGTATTTGTTTTTACATTTTCTTTATGCTGTGTTTGTGTGCACGTTCTAGTTCATCGTGCACATCCGGAAATAAAACGAATGATAAGAAATTCTGATTTTAACCTCATTTATCTTAAATCTCTTTTGTTCTAAGAGTTGTGTTCTGAGAAAGTTTAAAATGTATATATCGTCAATTTTTTTTTTCACTGCTTGATGAAAGAAAAAATTATAAAATATAGCATAAGGTCAATATATTTTAAAACATTCATGTTCAAATATATTTTAAGAAAAACGCATAATAAGGAAAATATTTTAGAATTAAATTTCAAATAATTAAGCTTAGAATTATACGACGAAGCATATGTATATACATGTACAGATGAATATATGTGTGTTTACATATAAAGAGGAGAAAAATGTTTCTTCCAGCATCCAACAATAATAATACATCTTAGAAGCAACAAAGCTCACTCCGTATGTAACTGACTCTTGTCTAGTCCAGACTTAAATACTAGAGACATTTTATTATCTTAAGAGCTTAAGGCTTTCAGTCTTACGAAGACATTCTCTTTTATTTTATTTTAAATGCTATTTAATTTAAATGTTTTTACAAAAGCACTGAAAATATTTATATAACAATGCAACTTCTTTGATAAACCTTAAAATACTGCGCTCGAAATTGTCTATAAAATATAAATTTTAACCAATGATAAAAATTTCCTATAATTAACATCCCACGCCTGTCCTAAAACTACTTCTAAAAACCTACAAGATCATCTTCAAAAAAATCAAACAATGGTGTGGCAAATGGAGAATGAAAATGAATGAAGCAAAATGCGTTCAAGTTAATTTCCAACTGCGGAAAAAAGACTTCCCTGAAATAGTGAAATTTAACTATGTTCCTTTACCACATTCAAATTCCATTCGTTACCTGGGAATCCATCTTGACTCACGACTCACATGGGTGAAGATACAAAAATTAAAAGACAAGAACTCAATCGACGACAAGGGACTCCTATACAGACTCATGAATAAGAACTCCAATCTTACGATAGAAAACAAACTGACACTCTACAAGACATTACTACAACAAATCTGGATATTAATTCAGTTTGTTGTATTTCTTACAGTAAATTAGAGAGATATTGCGCAAAAAAGTGTTGTCTTATTTCTAAACTGATTTTTAAGTAAATTAAATGTAGTTTGATAAAGTTCAACAAATTTTTTTTCTGATTTATATTTAGTCTTAAGTTGTTCTTACAGAATATTCTCTGTTGTATTTTCTTTATTTAAACTTAAATTAAAATTAAAATTGTGGCCGTTATAGTGCTATATAGTATACATTAACATTGCTCTCTATAAATTCACATGTTTGAGAGTGGGTGTAAATAGTTTTTAAATATCTCTTCAAAATAATTGTAGATACTTATCTTCTAACTATTTGGGTAGTTTTTTTTTTTAATTATATTCCAATTTCAACTACTTGGCTCATGAAGTTAGAGGTTATCTAAAGTTAGCCACCCTAATCTAAACATCCCTAGTTCTGGGCATTTCTTGATCATAGCTTGCTCAGAACAGGGCTTGAACACGAGTGTTAACAAAGAATTATCTATGATAAAGGGCGTTAAGGAAGCATAATGGATCTCATTTCTGGCGCTCGTGTTCAAGCCCTGTCCGTGACCTATTTAAAGCATAAAATATAAATAAATATCAAATTAGTCACTTCATCTACATCAATCAAATATTTATTGCTGATGCTTTTAATAAAAATTAAGAACTAATATAGAATAAAGGGATTCATATTAAAAAATACTTTATATATTAGATGTTTCTGAAATTGTGATGTCCCACGAAAAATGCATCATGAAATCCTCGAGATGTCCCGGGAGGCCAGCGAGGTCAGACCACAGGTTAGTGATGGTAGTTGAATACTAAAATGACCAATCGATAGGTGGGCTGTAACTAGCCAGGGGAGACAATCCCGTACGATATCACATGTCAAACATAGTACGCCATTCATCTCTGCCAGGGAGGTTCCATATTTTTACTTCTACAAACGAGATTCCAGCCTCAAAGACCTCTCTTTCTTATACTTTATCCTTACATGGGATATATCTATAGTTTTACACATAATTCGTCGTCATTGAGCTGATTTTTCTTATTTCACTGAAGACTAACATAGATAAGAGTAAATGTCTGAGAAGGAGAAGGGAAAGAGGACAGGAAATTGATAGATAGTCATGGCTGGCACTAGACTGCACGATTGATTTTTTTATATTTATATTATTAAATATGTCTTATAATATGTTTTAAGGTGCCAAAATTACTTCACAAAAAGAATAATAACATACATACAAAATAATTATATTTTGAATATTTTTTTAGAATACTAATGTTGCAAATCTTATTAAGTAAATTTAAAACTTAGTCAATCTTTATCTCCTCGGCACATGCTTACCTGATTTCAGTGATTAACTAATTCGACCTGATAATTGTCAAATAATATATTGAATTTAACTTACTTCTTTTTTTTTTTTAATTTCAAATACAATTATATTTGAGCAGACATTATTTTCGCCCTTCCCTACGTAAGGGTCATGAAAAGTCGAAATTTTTTTCAAAACTCATTCCAATAATATTCTTCTTAAGGTTTTGTTTTTGTTAAATGGGCTCTAATCTAGTTATTTTTAACTACAACTTAACACGAATTTTATTTCTTGAACGACACATATTAAATGCATAAATTTGTTGTATATTTCATACATTTAAACGGAACAAACTTAGGAATAAAACATAACCTTGAACTGGATTTAACACCAGAGTTTACTACCGTTCATTTAGAATTTCAGAAAATATTTATGTAAAAGCATTTTTTGGGCATTGCTATATATACACCCTTACATGTACCTATGTAACGTTAATATTGAATTACTATTGAAAAATCCTGGCACAAATAGAAGAAATTAATAACTTATGACAATATTGAAAAAATTATTTTTTATTTTCATGTCTAACCTACAAACATATACAATTCAAGACATTTACGTTTTGAAGTACTATTAAGATAAAAAATTTACTTAATAAAATTAAAGTTTAAATAAAAATAAGAAAATTTAAAATTAATGTAGATTTAAACTTAATTAAAACACTACAAAATCTTCTGGATATATTCAACAAAACACACAAAAAAAGTTATTAGTTGAAGCTACTTATGATACATGACCAAAATAGATAATTATATTGATTTATTTTTTAAAATTTTTTTTTACAGAAATAATAAATTTACATTACGTAATACATAAAAAGTTTCCTTTTAATTAAATAGTTAAAAACTTCTCCAGAGAGAGCAGATTTTAGATGTGTGACTTGAAAAAAATAAATTTTTTTTTTTCCTTTAGTCACTTAAATGAAAAGCTAACACAGAATCGCTGTGAAGAAATTGAGGGAAATTAAGAGCATATTAGCTCATTCAAATGTAAATTTTTAACAACTCTCGCGTTTAATGAGAGGTTCCTTTGTACGGGGGCGGGTAGAAATAAATTCCTCAGAACTGTCAACTGGAGGGAGTGAGCTGAGTGTGTGGGAGTTTTATCAGAAATTAGCATATCAGAAGGGTAGTATTTGTTTGTAACTTGGCACAAACAGAAAGAGCAAGGGACTTGTTCTGTAAACAAGGTAATTCATTTCTAGGAGGGGACGAGGTAATCGTCGGGGACTTTTCCTCTTGAGGGAATGTTTAGCCAGCTCCCTTTGAAGTAAAGGAAACGGCTTGGAATCGGTAGGCTATGTCTGTAATNCGGTATAATTATGAGATCCGTCAGTCTAAAGGTCACAAACTCATCTAGAGGAGTACTCCCCTACAGGAATATCACAGTACCTCTGTGGTTGGTACGTTGTGGTTTGTGCGGATTGGGAGGAGGGAATAGTGAACTTTAGTACTGGAAAAACTACCCGATCCTGAATCCAAACTCATTGTATTCATTTGATTCATAAGTGTGTTTTTGAAACTCTGAGGTCTGGCTGTTTGCATAAATATGTCAGATTTAGTGTCTTAACGTCTCTGGGGTCTATTATATACATATATATTGCATATTAAGGTTAAATCTATATTAATTTTAAATTTTCTTATGTTTTATTACATTTTGATTTTATTGAGTATATGTTTGATGTTTTTAATTCTTAATATTCATATATATATATTTCTTTTTGAAACTTCTAACTTCTAATTTTGAATTAATTTTTTTTAAAGAACTTATGGATTGATTTGAGAGTGGTGACACTGGTCACCTCCTCTCCTCATGTGACTTTCATTAATGTCATTTATTTTCTATTATACATTGTTATCAAATTACAAAATGTTTTTATTTATTTTTAACAGAATTTAATATATAAATAAAGGTTATATATATAAAAAAATGGATTGTTCTTTAAAATTGAAAATTTAGTATCAGAATGGAGTTTTGGCACTTAATCGTATAAACTTTCTATAAATAATAATGATATAAACTCTTTGCAGAAATAAGATATCTGACAGTTACCTTTACAAATTTTATTAGACTTCATAAGTTAACAGTATACTTAACTTTGGATGGTTTTTAAATTTGCATTTAAACAGAAAAGTAAAATGTTTCTACCCTGTTTCTCTCGATTTTGTGGTGAATATTCCAGATAATGCTTGTTATACGATATAAGCACTTTTTCCAGATATATTTCGGAGATATCTTCTAGCTATCTCAGCCAATCTTGAGGAGGAGGTTGACGGAAGTCATATCTGTGGCGTTAGTAATTAAATGCCCGAAGAAATCTCCAATTCGAGGGGATTGTGTATCAATCACTGTGTAATCAGATCCACCTATTTGCCGTGATCCTTTAATCCCTGCTGGGAATAGGGCGAATACAATTTATCTCCATCCATTGCAAGCTTGGGCCAGATGGGGCTCCTCCATCCCACCAGCTGCGGACAGGGAGTTTTCCCTGCAGCATATCCCCTGTCTCCAACTATTTCTCTTTTTCTTCATTTCTGTTTCCCACACTTTTCCCACTTCAGCAGCCCTTATTCCGCCAGGACTCTCACTCCATCCCTTATAATTAAGAATCCATGCTTATCTATACTCTGCAAAGCAACCAGAGATATTGCAGGGCCCTACACTACACTAACTTAGCAATATGCATTACGTAAAATGAAAGAGTTAAAAAAAATTTAATTTTGGCTTAATTTAAAAAAAAAAAGAGAGGGCAAAAGTCGTTATGCCTTTTGTCATGCTTAGAACGCTTCAATTATGAACAATTTAAACTTCACCATCATAAATTTGAAATTCACATATTTTTTTCAAAATACATATAGAATAATTTTAATGCTTTACTAAGTGTTTTTTCCGACGCTCTCATTTCTTGAGAAATTTTAAAACCCTTAAAAAATATTCTAAGTATGGCTACACAGTCGGTGATTCAGTAAAGATATATCGAAAGTCAGTTGTGGTCTGTCATAACTGTCGGGGATGTGTCGTGCGTCTGAATTACGTCACATGACTGAAGTCATATCTGACTTCATAGAATCTCTTGAAGAAGTGTTGTCTAGATTCCATGTCTCCATTGCATGAAAGCGTTCACATTGATGTCGGCTTTCCAACCTACTTGTACAACTTTCTTTTTCAATTTTTCAATTCGTTGCTATTTTATTTTTTAAATTACAATATATGTGATTTACAAAGGCATCAGGATTTGAACGCAAATATTTCTCAGAAGAGCAGAATTAATTGCCTCTACCGAACGGAGGTTTCAACAAAACGTTAATGATTAGTAGGAAATGAGAAAGATAAACAGAAAGAAGATAATTCAGGTAGAGAGAGAAAATAGTGGTGGAAATATAGATAGGGCGCAGAGCCAGGAGGGTACAGCTTTGGGGGGTTGGAGTGGGGCTGGAGATAGAGGATTGTGATTGGTTACTAATTCCGACGTCAGATCAAACGACAACGGCCGCTGATTGGCACCGCCCTCTGATTGGTCCCCGCGCTCAGTCTTCCTCCGACCGACTGACATCTGTATTCAACTGGAATTATATATTTAGCCGGCGTTCGCTTTGTTTAACTAACTAAACCATCGCGCCATTGTTTCCTGTTGGAGTATAAACATTTGTTCAGATCACATCCTCCTTCAACCTTTTCAATATTGGCAATTTTATGTAAGTACATAATGCGAACAAAGAAAATTTGGTATTAATGTTCAGGATATATGTTTTAATAGACTGTGATATCCCCAAAAAATTTTCCATTCCAGTATATATGACATTATTATGGGCTAGGGTCAACAGTAATTAAATAAATAAATAAATCAAAGTTAATTTAATATAACAAATAAGTATACCTACTAATAAAAGATAACAATCGAACCTACTGCCCTTAATAACATGAAAATAAATACAGAAGATAAATTACTTTCAGTTAATTAAAAAATATATACAAAAAGATTAGTTACAATGCACATAAGTGCTTATTTACAAAGAGGCCTCAGAACAACTTGCTAAATTGTCCAAACTAACTAGTTACTGTTACTTAAAATTGAACTGTCACTGGTACTGCAAGGGCTACGACCAGCCTGACTCTCTAAGGAGGATATATGGTAAGAGGATAAATAAAGGATAAATCTTGTTACTTGTGATGGCTGAAATCGGTAGACAACGAGAAAGGCTTGTGAGGATGGAAAAATACAATGTTCTTTTTACTGTTCGAAAAAAAAAAAAATTTATTTCACATAAAAGGTAAAAAAAAACAATATAATTTTGTTTTATTTTATATTTAAAAAAAAAAACTAACAATGACTGAATGAAACTTTATAAAAACATCTAAGAATGTAATTTCGAGTATTTGTCAAGCCCCCTTTTTTAAATATTGAAACCAAAATAATTATGATTTTTATCGCATACTATTGTTTTCCATGTGTCTGGTTGAAATGAGTATGGTAGAGTGAATTAATAGGCCCATAGCAAATCTTCAAGTTTCACAGTCAGCAGCCTTTGATTTTCGTTCCAGGCCGTTGGTTGTATATTTGTTGCCATAATTGTTTATCTGGGAGTGGTGTCATTGGTCACCTTCATTTGATTGACGTTGAATGTCATTTTTACTCTTCATTGTTATCAAATTACAAAATGTTTTTATTTAACAGAATGTAATAAATAAATAAAAGTTTAATAATAATAATAAATTGTTTATGGTTGGTTGACTGAGTGTTGTTGTTAATATAAATGTTGTTTGGCATTTGCCATTCTTATTTTAATCCAATAGCCATGTTTGTGACATGCCTAGAAGAAAACCATGTTTCTTCTGACGTCCACTTTAACATTTGCCCTTACACTCAATCAGCTTATGTAATATATATTATGTACGAAAAAGGCTGAGAATATGATTACTATTAGATATATTTCTATATAACTTTGAGCATCATTGTGCGTTCCTTCCTATTTTTTTTTCTTCTCTTTTTTTATGAAGAGTTATATTAGTACGTCTAATATGGAGGTGCATTCTTCGTTCATCATGCTATTAAAGAGGTTTTGAAGCCAATTCCCCATCATTGCTTAGAAAACATTATATATAATAATATTAAATTGAAATTATATGTTTACTTTGTAATGTTTTATAGAATTTTCGAATTCATCAAAGGGATTTTCAGTGTTATGTTTTAAAAACTGTCTATCAAGGGTCATTTTGATTGTCAGGAACTCCTGAAAACTAATCAACATCAGATCACATTGGGTTCCCAAATTTCAGAGGTGAAATTTTATTTAATTGTGTAGATTAAGTGTATTTGTTTATAATAAGATAATATACCTGTGATGAATTTTAAAGAGCACCTTTCAAGTTTGCACGTTTGAAATTACATTATTTAAAATATAAATGTGAAAAATTGTGCCCCCTAGTTCCTTGAAACATCTAAACCCGCATGAGCGACCAATCATCTCGGATCTGAAATATACATTTTCAAGGCGTTACAATGTAAGTTTTCTAACTAAAGCAATTTATTGATATGTTTAATTTTAAATTAGGCTCATTTAAAAATTTTCCTTTAACAGGATTTTTAATAATATAACTAAAAGGGTTACCTCATGATCTTATTATTTATGTATATATTNCGCAAGAGGTGTCCATAACTAAACTCAATCGGGGCAAGAACAGAAAAATGGTATGAAAGTTGAAGAAATTAAAAGGATATATATATATATCATCCTCAAGTTAAAATGGATGAAACATGATGGTGTAGAATGATTTAAATCAAACTCAATGATAAATTTTATATATATAGGTATATAGAGGAAGTCTACCTTCATTACAAAGTAATTGTTAATTATGCTCATCTGCTTCCAGGTGATGCTAACCATAATACTGTTATCACTACTTGCTGATATGTTGTCTCACTTTGCTATCACCCTGGATGATCCAGATAGATAGTTTTACAATCGCTTCATAGCTTACAATGTCCAAGTTCTAGAAATGGACAAGGAGTACCTGGCGCCTACCTAATTCCGCTGATTTCCCTGAGTGACCGTGTTTCTTACTTGTCCCTCAAACGGAAAACTCTTTAATGCCCGCGAATCACGCATATCCTCGAGATCCTCGTCTGCCAGAACGACGTATACGTTCTATTGAGTTAATGAGAGACTAATTGCCATTCCCTTTGTTAGTTCTGTCTCCTTTTGAAAGGGCCGCCCCTCCCCCTGCTGAAATGAAATTCCAGTTATGTTCAGTAGAGTGGGTCTCTTACACGTCCTCAGGTGTTGAGAGGCAGACAGGGGGGGTGGGCTCTAATTTCATATTTCAGTTAGCTCTTTGTGGGATGCTCGCATTCCTCCCGCCATGTTTGTTTCTCTTGCCTTTGTAGGGGTTTTTGCTTACAGTTCCTCTACCTTTGCATTTACTATGTGAAAAGATTTCAACAAATATTTCTCTAAGGAATCATTCCAGTCACGTTGGTTACATTAATCGGCTAACCAAGTCCTGGAACTTTTCCTTTACTAATAAGAACAGTGTTAATCACTAGGCGAAAAAATAAACTAGTAGGATAATACATGCTACGAATCGTAAGTAGATATACGAAATGTGTTAAGCCAACCGATATCCGCTATATATATATATATATATATATATATATATTCATTATGTAATGGGAGATTTTCGGTGTTTGAGATTAATTTGGTAAACCTTTGAATTTGGAGAGGTATTAACTGAAGTCAGTCAAAGGGTTAGGGGTGTTTTGAGAGAAAGCATATATTGAAAGATAGTTTATGTCAGGGTTACTATTCCAGAAGCAAGAATCAAAGAGGTATTATTATCTCACTTTATAACATTTATATTCTACAAATAGAATATATTATAGACAGTTTTATGAAAGATTCCTATTAAGGATACTTATACCGACAAAGGTGCTTTTTGATATTTTTTTCCAANACAAAGCTAGGAGACGTATCCCACCATTGCTTTAAAGCGAACCATAAAAAGAGACTTTGAGCCAGCAGCTGAGCAAGTCAGGGTCAGAGAGTTGATACGGACCGCAAGAGGTGTCCATAACTAAACTCAATCGGGGCAAGAACAGAAAAATGGTATGAAAGTTGAAGAAATTAAAAGGATATATATATATATCATCTTCAAGTTAAAATGGATGAAACATGATGGTGTAGAATGATTTAAATCAAACTCAATGAAAGTAAATTCTGGAAAATCTCAGGATTGTAAAATTTTGCTGACTAAATATGTTGTAAAGAATCTCCAAGAAATCACAAAAATATAGGGAATTTAGTTATTGTCTGGTTGATATTTTTCCGGCTGTAAGGGTCGAAATATTTATGGCAGGAAGAGAATTTCTTCTTCCATTCACTCCTTCACGACTATGTATCCTTTAACACAAAAGAAAAGTATGCTGTTACACAGTCAAATAAGTGCCAAAATTTTCATAGGGAATGAAGATTACTGAAGTATACGAGTATATTAATGATAACTCAAAAGTATTATGATGATATAAAATCCATAATCATGGTTTTGATATAGAAATATGTGTCAGTTATGGAAAAAAAATCAGTGGGAAAATGGAATAAACTCATATTATTATTTTCGCTTTTCGTCAGTCCAAAATTTTATTTTATTTTTTCACAAGAAATGCAAGGCAATTAGAATAACAAAATTTTTTAACTCAGCCGGGATTCGAACCCTGGTCTCCTGATGTCCGGGCATGTATGCTGACCACTAAACTACTACAGTGCAGTGGAATTCCTTGTATTAAATTTAACATGGGATTTATTACTCCAACTAAAGTAATTATTTTAGTTTTAAATAAAAAAATAGTTTCTTCGTATGTTAAAAATAAAATAATAAAAGCAAGAGTAGAAATTCTCAGGGAATGGGGACTCTCTTATATATTAATGTTGTTATCAATATGAATAAATATATCATAATATAACAAACAATAATTATCAAGCAATAAAACAAATTAAGGAAAATAGTATACTTTCATAAAATATATTATAAACTTCTATATTCAAATAGAGAGTTTTTCAACCGTATATATTATTATTAGGTTTTTTTTGTGTTGGAGTTCGGTCAAGGTTGATCCAAAAAAAAAATACCAATTTAAAAAAAAGTGCACTTCCTTATTAAAATTATCTGCCGTCGTTTCGACTTACATTGTAAGCTATCTTAAAAAAAAATAACACTTTTTTTTTTTTTTAATATTTTTTGATCTACCTTGACCAAACTCCCCCACACATAAAAAACAAAACATCTAATAATAACCTTATATGTTTTTTTTTTTCTCATATATTCATAAGTTACAAGTTAATATTTATGATTTGATAAATACTAATTTTATTTAATGTATTTTAGGAAAAAATTCACTATTATTTATTCAGAAATATTTATAACCTAGTATCGGTTTTGTAAATGTGTTACAAATAATAAGATATTACGATTATATTTTTATATTTATATTATAAACGAATTTTCAGAAGTTAAATAATAAAAATATTATCAAATTACGTTAAACACGATTTTAGTCGTTTAAATGATTATTTATTTTTATTATTTATTTTCGAAATCTCCCTCCCTTTTGCCGAAATCATCCATTAGTTTCACAAGAAGATGTGTAAATAGCGAATTAGGTTTTACTATTATTAAAAAAAATTCAGGCTCTAGAGTGCATGCTGAAGATATTTTAATTTAATAATTTTAAATTGGCTAGATTTTTAATTTCCCTAATGTAGGATCTGTAAACATTTCGTATCGTCACGGTATAAACGTGAAAAGCTTGAATTTTACACAGGAAATCTGTTAAAAAGGGAATCTACGACACTTTATAGTGACGTAATCTACCCTTATAGGATATAGGGAGTGTCATATCTCCCAGTTACCTGTCATTATTGCACGTTAAAATTTAATTCAGTTCATAACACGAATTTGAGAGTACAAACATTTCTGGCGGGTGGGGGGGGGGAGAAGAAACCCTCACAACAACGTTATAGTAATTTTTAACAATGTCACAGTCATAGTCTCATATTTGACCTGCCACAAGCTTTCACAAATTGTATATTACTTATCCTAAAGTTTTATTATTTATCTACTTCAATGTCATCTTAAAAATCGGCTGGAGAACGGTCCTTACAGAGAGGAACAGAGACCCACAAGTATCTGATCGATGAGAAGTTCACGAGGAACCAGGTTTCCTCAAACAGAGATCGAAGATCGCCCACAAAGCCTTAGGGCAGAACGAGGGGGGGGGGTGAAGGGGATTCAGTTCGAGAAGAAAGGAAGGGGTGAGAGGGAGCTTTTTATCTGTGAAATCGTTTGGAAAATTGTACCCCCCACCCCATCCCCTCCGGACCTCTTGTTTTACCCTTTGTTCTTTCGTACTCTAGATTAAATAATATGTATCATGAGTTTTTTTTTCTAAACTTTTATATATTCCGTATATTCATATTTACCTCTCCTCGTAAGATCTGCTGACCCTGCAAACAAAGTTAAGAAACGTTAAATAGTAAAACGTGTTTTTGCTTTGTTTCCATCAATAATATGATATAATGCCAGAGATATCAAAATTTTTTCTTAAAACACAGAAAATAACAACTTGAAATACAAATTGACTGAAATGAATTAGACAAAAAAAGATATCCATCACTGTTTTATGGTTCTCCCAGAACAAAGCTAGGAGACGTATCCCACCATTGCTTTAAAGCGAACCATAAAAAGAGACTTTGAGCCAGCAGCTGAGCAAGTCAGGGTCAGAGAGTTGATACGGACCGCAAGAGGTGTCCATAACTAAACTAAATCGGGGCAAGAACAGAAAAATGGTATGAAAGTTGAAGAAATTAAAAGGATATATATATATATCATCCTCAAGTTAAAATGGATGAAACATGATGGTGTAGAATGATTTAAATCAAACTCAATGAAAGTAAATTCTGGAATATCTCAAGATTCTAAAATTTTACTGACTAAATATGGACTAAAAAATCTCCAAGAAATCACAAAAATATAGGGAATTTAGTTATTGTCTGGTTGGATGATTTTTGACTGTAAGGGTCGATATATTGATGGCAGGAAGAGTATTTCTTCTTCCACTCACTCCTTCAGGACTATGTATCCTTTAACACAAAAGAAAAGTATGCTGTTACAAAGTCAAATAAGTGCCAAACTTTTCATTGGGAATGAAGATTACTGAAGTGAAAGAGGATACGACTCGTTACACAATCCTGCACAAAAAACTAATTGACGAGCCAAAAGCATCAATCGCCTTAAAACAAGAACTGTAGAAGACCACTCAACAATATAATGAAATTAAAATGGAGTTTTTTTATTGTTGAGAATATTATTAGATATTTTTTGTCGGGGTTCGGTCAAGACAGATACAAAAAATACAAATTTTAAAAAATAATGAAGGTGAGAGGAGAACTCGTGTCACAAAGATCCCATTTCTTGACTCCTCTCGCCTTCATGATAGCCCTGAAGATGGCTTACAATGTAATTTATAAAAATACGAATTATTTAAATATGTATTTTTTTTTTGTATCTACCTTGACTGAATCCCCCTCAAAAAAACATTTATTTAATTAATATAATGGAGTGTTTGGGAGTGCTTGGAAAGTTGACCGTCGGACACACTACATGCTTTTTTCAAAATCTACCTTTTGCATTCCCGCGGCAGGTTTTGCAGGTGAGCACCCTCCATTGAGACATGCTCAAACACTCGTTAATGCATCCTTGTGTATGCATGTCAGCACACAAAAAAGACAGTACTGCTGAACTCGACACATAATCACTTATTCAAAATCACACAAGAAAAGTGCATCACGTCAAGTCGAATAGCTGTAATGCCGGCGGAAATGCAAATCTGTCCTCGGTGCAGCTAGCACGACGGCAGTGGCAGTAAATCCCCGCTGCTGATGAAGGGGGGGGGGGCTCTCTGGAAATTTCATGCAAACGCTATAAGCGGATTAGTTATGCAGGCCCGCCTCCAGCCATCATCCTGATAAAGGAGATAAAATCTAACTGCGGAATCCTCCCCCCACCCCTAACTCCCAGTCTTATCAGGGCTGGGGAAATCTCGTTTTATTACTAATAGAACATTACAATCTGTTTAGCCGCGGCGACCATAAATCCATCCGAATGCATTAGAGCTCGAAAATTGCCCTACGCGATTTCCACTATTACGANTGGAGGTGGACAGTCGGAACCGCCCGCGAAAGAGGTGGCACGAACAGGAGGCCATGTCCTGGCAGGTGGCAAACCACAGCACCCAGCCGACCTCATACAATTGGCTCCTTGTTTAGTCCTGCTTGAGGAGTCCTTAGTGACCCTAGACATTGATCCCCCCTTCTTTCTTATATATTCAAAAAATTGTCAGAACAGTGATAGTAATAAATATTGTGAGGGCATTAATACATGCTGAAAAACACAGATAGCGCTGGATAACTTTAATATGTTTTAATTCATATTTTCCCTAAACACAACCCTTCTCACCGTCTCTTTTCTCTGACCTTAGCAATGACAACAAGACTTAATTTTTTGTATTAAAAAAACATCTTGGGTATATTTGAAAATTAAACGAAAATTGGAGATTTATTTATTAATTATTATTTTGAGAACTATGCACAATGTTTTTCAAATGAAAATAATAAGATAGAAATGTGTTGAGTAACTGAAAACTTCGTCTTAGTTAAAATTTAACTAAGACGGTTTTCTTAACCGTAACTAAAAAATTGTTCGATTTGGGTTCTAAAGTACTATTATTTTATTGAATCCTGATCATAAAATTAAAAAAACTGAGGATGACATGTGCCTATAATTTCTGTTTATTTTACAGAAATATATGCAAGTATAAAATTTCACTAAAATATGTACTATTTTAATAACAAAATATAAATAGTAAAATTTGTATACAGCTCTAAATTATTACGTAAAGCTGTCATAAAACTTATTCAACTTTTTTATTATACAAACCTAAAAGGGTTCTGAAATTTCTATAAGACTGGCTATAAGGTAGGTGGAGTTGTTAGTTATATGGAAAAATTTCTTCCTGAATTTGTTCAATTACTAAAAGTGCCAAACCAGTAAGGTAGAAAAAAATAAATTAAAACAAGTAGGTTTAAGTATAATATAATCAGTAGGTGATGGTGACCTGTCTGTAATAATCATAAATATAATAAACTAAAATAATTTAATTTAATAATAGTT
>KZ810441.1:3622-32063 GCA_000696205.2 Oncopeltus fasciatus
TTGCTACTGAATTCATTACCCTAATTTCTTTGCTTTAATAAAACTATAGCATGTTCTGCATTTGAGCTTGCACTCAAATACGAATGAAAACACGCATACACGCACTTGTGACTGTACCCACACCCTACACGACTCCTTCATTCTAAAGCCAATTAAATTATGGCTTAGAATGCCCCAAAAGAGAAATAAAAATAGTGATAAAACCTAAGCCACTAATCTAATGCTCCACGAGGTAAGAGAAAAATAATCATATAAGCCAATCTTCAATCCTTAATTCTTAACATCCTAAATCTCACAGAAATAATCTCACTGACTGAGTTTTTCACTCACTCAAGGATGCATTTAAACTCTATTGCATTGATCCAACTGCATGTAAAGGATCATTTTGTCCAAATCAAAACTACTACAGTGGTCAGTAGATACTAATAACTAACAGAAGTGCTAAAATTTGCTGCACAGCCATTAACTGAGGTGTGAATCTTTACAGACAGTTATGCCTGGAGTTAAGTTTAAAAATTGTATTACCATACTTACAATAATCAAGAATTCTAAAAATTAACAATGAAATAAGAAATAATATAAATACATGAAAACTTACTCTTTATCTTCAGACATATACATCAATTGAGAATCAGAAACATGATGGTGAATGGAAACTATATGTCGTCCTGGAACCATCACTAGCCCTAATATCCTTGAAGTGAAGCCACATACTGGAAAGAAATTATAGAGTTTAAAAAGGCATTCCAAGAAAAGGATCTCATAGTAAAAATGGAAACTAATACTGCACACAAATCAGTTAGACTATAATTCTTTGATTAGGAATAATTCCAGAGAGTAAACATAAAATAAGTAATATGTTCAAATGGAGAGTTTTTTTGACCTTAGATCTTTTTTTGTTGGGGTTCAGTCAAGGTAGATTCAAAAAAATACAAACTTTAAAAATGTATATTTTGTAAATTATCTGCCAACGTTTCGGCTTACATTCTAAGCCATCTTCAGGGCTATCATGAAGGCGAGAGGGGACGTTGTGTCACCAAGATCCCATTTTCATGACTCTGACCAGTCAGTTTTTAAATTATAGGACAATGATTCTTCATTCTTTGAACTTTTAATCATAGGTGTCAGTAAACTGGTTTGCACCACAAAATTGAAAATACTTGAAATCATTCCAAATTGTAAATCTAAATTCATAAAAAATAATTGTTAATTACCTGTAAAAAAATTTGTTTCAATATTTATTTCCATTTTATTTAATTTATAAATCCATCAATGATGACTGCCCCATTTCATCAGGCTTTATTGTCATCCTTACAATCAAACTAAATTAATGCTGTTTACCAATTGCTAATATATGATCAATAGAGTCTATTTATCTGTTCATTGTATAATAAAATAACTATAAAAACAACAAAAGGAAAATAAATAGGAGAATGTAGAAGTACAGTCTTATGGAAAAATCTAATATTCTAATGAATTAAGAAAAAATTAATTGAATTAAGATTACACATCTGGATTTTTGATTCCCTAATAGATTTTTAAAGAACTAGACAGAAAAGTAGAATGGCCAGTACTTCACTTTGTAAAACTCTTTTAAGATATAGTAAAGCCTCTCTCATAATGGGCAGCTTGTATATGGGTCTTCCACTCTTCCTTCCCTTTTAATTAAGTTCTCATTTAAACTGGAGAAATTAGTCAGAGTTTCGGCCAGGATTGGAAAAATAAAATACTCCAAAATTATTGGGTAATTATTTTATTAATATCAACGTTTTGACTTAACTTGTAAGTTATCATCAGGGCTTAAACACAATATACACTATTACACTCATACAATTAAAGACTGGAAAGAACAGACAGAGATAAGGTATGTTAAAAGACAAAAAATGATATAGAAAATAAACTTAATATTTAACAACACAAATATGAAAAAATAAATCAACTTTATATGTACCAATAATGATGTATGGAGAGATCTCTAAGGGAAATTTATGTTCATATCTCAGACTGCAGAACTAAACTGAGAGACAGCCCGTGACAGGGGGTAGGAGAGGGTTATTCAGGAAACTTCAAAGGTTGGTAACAATGACCGGGTTAATCTCTTCAAAGGGAAATTGGAAAAGCTGACACCAAAGATTGTTTACCAGAATTTTTCTATAGAATTAAACAGAAAATATTTCAATAAACCTGCTTAGAAATAATAGAATTACAAGAATTAAGTGGGGAGAAATACAAGATGTACTTTCCCTGGCATATGAAAGAAATGTTAGACCAGCTTAGGAGCATAAAAGTGATTTCATGGTCATTACTTCAAGTACACTAGTTAATAAGCTAGAGAAAGTACAAAATAAGCTCTATGAGTGATAAGCAACTAGGTCCACCCCTATCTTGCTATGGATTTTAGGTTTCAGGAAGGTGTACCAGCCTTAAAGGAAAGGATAAGCCAACTTGGCCAGGATCTCTTTAAAGCTAACAAAAGACTCAATCACATTCATACATCAAGTTGAAGAAAAAAGCGAACAACAATAGCTGACTATATATAAAAAGAACTCAAGTCTGGAAGGACTAAGAACTGTTGTTCTAGTAGAACTGTATGCATGGTTTCCTTATCAAACTTGGCGTCATGTGTTCAATGAAGAGTCTGCAAAAGGAACTCATACAAAAAAATGGAGCTTTTCTGCAAAAAATTTTAAATAGCCTGGCCAGTAAGGAAACCAGCAACTTTGATTTGCTAATAAAATTATCCAGCAGAAAACACCAATATTTTCCTACTGACAGATTTCCAGTCAGCAATAGCTGCAATATTGAAATATCTTAAATACACAAAAAAAAAAAAAAAAAAAAAAAAAAAAAAAAAAAAAAAAGGAAACTCACCTATAGGGTTGAGATATTCAGTACAAGAGCCAAGAATCACATTTGCATCACGATCAGTGCAAAGAAATATTCCAACAAGAATTCGACCATCAGTCATTTCTATCTTCATTTGCTTGTTGAGCAGAGCATAGAGCTTCTTTTTCCCAATGCTCATCTCTTCCTTCTTAATATCTTTGGTAACCTTCTCATCATTCTATGAGTATATAACAAAATTGCCAGTTTCAGAGTTCGAACGTACATTAACAGATTTTTCTTTCTATTCATCTATTTATAAATTTTTCATTAAAATAAATTTATAATAGTTTTATATTTTATTTTCTTAGAGCATTTTTAATATAAAAAGAGAAAAATAATTTTTATTAAGTCCCCTATAAGTTGCCTTTAATTAGAAATATACTCAATAAAAGAACCTATTAAAAATAGGCCTAGTTATTCTCATACCAAGTCATTATGTTTTGAGAAATGAGCAAGTCATTCTTCTCGTATGAAAGGGTACCAATTTACCTTCAGGCCAAAAAGGAAAAGGATAACTGGACAAGGAAAAAGATCCATACACTTAGAAAAGAGTAAAAATTAAATTTAATGTTAATTAAATTAAAATGTTAAATTTAAACAAGCGCCTGGGACCTTTTATGGTATCAGTCACTTTCGAACTGTAGGAAATATGGCATCATAGATCAAAATCTGTTTATATGCCAATGTCAGGCTAATAAGAGATTTTACTACCTTGGGCAAGTAGAGATTTCTGTGTCAAAGAAAGTTACTGAATTACCGACACAAAATATTAGAGGATAAAGGATTTCTTCTAAAATAATAATTGTAAATCATTATTACAAAGACTCTTAATTATCATTATGAGAATATTAAGTAACATTTGTCTACATTAAGGATAATTGGGGACAGAATAGACCTACAATTTGTTGCAGTGAGGTTACCATTATTTGAGATGGAAACTTAATCTATTTATTTAACTAGAAAGGAGGCTAGTATCTAGAGGGTAATTACCAGAAATTGAACAATTTAGGTGGAGCGACAATTTCATTTAAAATTTACAAATAAAGTAGCAGGTTTCCTTTAAAGCATTTAAGCTATTCTTTCTTAGAACCATGTTGACATTGAAAAAAAATTTAATTTATTACTGTCAAGGTTCAGTAAAGCTAAAATAATTAATATTCATTAATCTTTATAAATTAATTATATTCCTTGCAACTAACAATTAACAACCAATTGAAACCTTAACAATTGAAAACCTTCTCCCTTTTTATTTTATTTAACTGTTCCAACACCCATCTTCCTTCATCATTGCTGAATTATTTCAAACTTATACATGACAAACTGGAGATAGAGAAGTTTTAAACTGTGGAGATTTAAAGTTTAAGAGGTAGTTGGGGTTTGGACAAAGTCGCTGATTAAAACCATTTTCCTAAAATTAACATAATTGATTTGCCGATGTTTCGGATTGCTTTGTAAGTCGCCTTTGGGGAAATCAAGGAAGCATGATTGTAAGGTGTCATTAAATAGAAACATTATCATAACTAAGTATGTTTTTTTGGGGGGAGGGGGGGGGGAGAGGATTCTTTGTGAATCTGAGCCATAACATACCCAGGGTTGGTTATAATTAACCCTATATTTTGATAGTACACAAATTTTTTGCTTAGCAGAAATATGGCAGGAGAACCCCTTAAAAGAATTTTGTGGGCAGGAATGGCATATTATTATTTTTTTTAAAGTACTAAAAATAATAGGATACATCATATTGATACATATTATAATGCCAGAAACAACATTTATCCAATTGCATTTTTATCAACCAAAGCCTAACTACTTCTTCAACAAAGGATAAACTGGATATTTTAGTTTATTATTTAAGACTTCAGTAAAATATATAGGTCATTATGGATAATGATAACACTTTTATCTACTAGATCACCTTAATTAACAGTAATACTGAATAGGTCTTTACTTCAAATTTGTAAAGATTCTTATGGGAAATGGAGGTAAAAAAAAAATTTAGCAAGTATATTTAGTTGACTTAATGACATAGTGTCATAAAAAAAGTTAACAGTTTGTGGTACTTATACACTTAATCCAACTAGAGAATTACAACCCACATCATTTTTATAGAACATAAACATATTTATATATTTTACTTCTTGATAAACTAAAACTTTTAAAAAAATGAAATATTTTCCTTACCACTTTATTAATAGGAATTATCTTTTCAGGGCTCTTGCTACTAGTTAAATTAGGGGATTTAGCAATGTCAATTTCCACATTCAGATTCACTTCTGATTCATTACTGCTTATGCTCTTAGCCTGAGATGGAATTTCACTTTCTATTTTTGATGGAACTGCCACATTGCTATCTTCTGACATTTTTGAATTAACAGTTTAATTATAATTTTGAAGACTAATAAAGCATCATTTAAATAACATGTTCCAAATATATATAAATATATTTGGCATTCATAATATTATTCCAAAATACCTAGAAATTATTTAAAGATTTAAATAATGCCACAAACTAAGACACTTTTGATACAGTGCTTTACTAAGCTTTTAAAAAATACTGATAACACTACTCTCTCCAACGTAACCTCTTGCTTCGAAGAGGTCGCAAATTTAGACAAGGTAGCATGTAGATTCACTCTAGTGTTATAGCTTTGAAATTAAAGTGCATCCACATGCATGCATATGTCACCACTGTCTGCCAATGAAGTGCCACAATAGATTGCTGGAATTGGGATTTTCCATCAGCAATAGACTTATATAGCAAATTATAAAAATGAAACATTTTTCGTTTTCATAGCAAGACTATAAACAACCAAATAAAGAGATTTTTTTATTTACTGTATTTGGGTTTAAAATGTGTAATAATCATTAATTAAATAACGATGATCCAAACTAACTGTTAGTTGCTATTAGCTTCAGGGTTACGAATCGGGCAACACAACAACCCATTTTGCGTAAAATTGAGCGGCCACCTCCGCAGTATTATTAGAGATTACCTGGGGTAGGAAGTCTTCCCATTATCATTATTATGGTTATGGGCCAACTTCATCAAGATGTACGTACTCAAACTTTCCGCAACTGAAAAATTTACTATCATGCTATAGCATCTACATGATATAACATGTTGAGTGGCCATGTTCCGTTGAAGTTTATTTATGTTTTTCCCACGGAACCAATTTCGATTTTTAAGAAGTGACAATAATCATATGAGGCAGTTAAAGCTCAACTTGTACGTATTCCAGGGCGACTGTGATTATATTCTCAGAAAATTCCGTCGAAAGTACAAATGCCAATACAGTCGAACCTGGGATGTTGATTAATAACTAATGAAATAATTATAACTTAAAATTATCTCTCTACTAAAAGCTATGCTACAGTACCGCCACATCTACTATGGTATACCAGGCACTCAAGAATTCACCTGAAACAACCTCCTAAAAGGTATACGACTTTAGATGGGGTTTTGCGCACCATAGAAATCAAATAAATAAGATAGTATTGTTCATCATAATGTAAAAAGAAAATTTAATTGATTTATAAGAAGCTGGTGAGGAGTTTAATCGAAAAATGTATCAACTGGCAGAGACATTACAAAATTTTATAAACAAAAATAACATTGTATATTTAATAGTTAATACATTAAAAAAACAACAACAGGGAAAACTGTAATAACAGAACTAAAATATACTCAAATTTCAGGTCTCTATTGAAAATTTATAAGAAGGATCACATTAAAACTGTAAAATTAATATTCCAGAAAAACTAAGACTCGATTTTGTAGATTNTATCCCTCGGTTTAGAAAGAAAAGCTTAAACACCTATTGATTTATTTTATTTAAAAGCTACAGTCACATATTTCATAGATGCTTATGAAATATATCAAACAATTTCGGTATTAGGTTTTCTACAGTAAATTATTGAATGAATTTAATAAAGGGTTCAGCTTTCGGCCGAGATTGAATGGGTGAGGCAATCATTAGAGACAGATAAACAATAATCGTTTATTATTAGCGCTAGAAAACAATTTATTAAATATGTTGCGAGTTTCCATACATTTATATACAATAAATAAATGTATTTCCATACATTATACAAATAATAAAGATAATAGTTTAAGAACTCATAAAGTTAAGCGTGACCCTTCAGCTCTCAAATCAGCCTAAAACGAGAATCATAGTCACTAATATTAACCCTCAATGTTCTTTGGCATTTGATATAAAGCTAGTATTTAACTCTTATTTATGACTCTCATAAATGAAACTTGGAAAATATGCTTAGCTTATATAACTTATGCGTAACAAAACTTAAAAGTCTTGGGTTAACTTCCAAATTGAAGAAATTCTCTTCGTAAGAAAATAACCAAGGGACAGAGCTGTATTATAAAACTGTATGCAAACAAATTTTGTATAAAATTTTATTCTGAATAAAACTTTATTTGACGTTCTCCAAGTCATGTTGAAGGTCTCGAAGTTAGGTGTTTGAGGACGTGGGGGAGGATCTCCTCTCTGTCGTCGGCACGGAAGTTGCAGTGGGGGCAGTAGGCCAATCCTGGCCTCACATGTGTGGCGAGATGGGCCTCGAAGTCCGGCATATGCCTCGCCCCACACAGCCCGCACTTGTGCACAGCTCGAGCGAGTAGTTCCGGAAGGTCGGGTTGCTCAAGGATGGCGTGGTCCAGGCCTTTGCCGCGGAGGTGTTCCGTTCCTCTGTTGGTCGACCTCCGTAACTCGTCCTGCAGGTGTTGCTCACTGTGGGACTTGACTTCATCCTCGCTAAACGCGAAGTATCTGAAATAAGGGGATTCAAATAAGTAGGAAATAGTTAAATAAATGGATGATACTGCCGTCCGAACAATTTCATTTGTCTGCGTGTGTGTATCATGTTGTATATAGTGTCGTTATTAATGTAGCCTTCTTTAGAAGTAACATGAGTTCAATTAAGAGACTAATTGCTGAGAAATTACACAAACCCGTAAAAAGAATTTTAGAATTTTAAAATTTAATAGGAATTTACTGGAAACCTTTCCTATTTGTTGGTATATATTAACAATCATTGGAGGTCCGGTGTGTCCGAGTGTCATGAAACAGGAGGCAAACTGATTCATTTCATATATAACTGAGCAGCAAGCCATCCGAAATATAGCAAAAAACCCAATCATTGATTGTTTTACTATATTTGAAAGGGCATATCCAGTTAAAAAAAATCATCAAGCTATAAAAAGGAGATGAAGTCCACATCTCTAAATATAAATGTGATTTTGCAAAATCTATAAACATTCATGTTTTATAGAATAATTTACGAAAATTAAAATAATAACAAAAACAAAGATGTAACACACACACACACACACACACATATACAGTGCGTATGTGCCGTGAGGAGCCAGCCGCCAGACAAGGAAGACCTTGTTTGTCCTAATGAACTTGCCCGCTTTCTCTGTCCTCCCCCCAAGACGGCTGCCGTCTGAATCGATGTCTCCGTCGAGGGATGGAGTACTCAAAGGGCGGAACTTCACCTTTAGAGGGTGACATCGTACTATAACCCTTTCGGGGTAGAATTATTTTTAGAGGTAAGGTTTAGCAGAATATCTCTGTTAAATCGTTCATATATTTTAAGACATTAATAAAAAAAAAAAGAAGAGTAAACTACAGTATTTTAGAATATATTATATGCAATATTTTCAAGTAAATTTCTAGTAATGAAAAACATTTAGTTGAAGACANCGCCATATATATATTATCCATTATCATAATGGAGAAGCAAGGGTAGGAGGGTTTATGAACCAGAAATTTAGATATCTACTTAGTAAAAAGAGCATTAAAAGGAAGGGGGACACGTTTTCAGTTAAATGGGTAGGTTTCGATTCAAATTACAATTCTTGGATTGACAAAAAAAATATATAAATATCTAGATAGACCAATTTAGTTTTATTAAACATCATTATAGCTACTAAGAAGGAGCTAAAAAAGAAGCGAATAATTCGCCAGACCTCATCTATATCTGACTTACGTACACCCATACCCACATTTGGGTATACGATCGGGTTACCATGAGCAGGGTGATCAGTCGAGCTCCCAGCTCTCGAAGCTTACCTCGAAGGTGATTTTGTGTATATCATAATTCCGGGAGGAGCCGTTGTCCATTTTCACAGACGAAAATATGACGCCAGTCGACCTTTGGGACTTCAAGCACACCTGAACTCCTGTCACTAGCTCCTCGACTAATCTGGTAGAATCTTTCCAACTAATTGTTCAGATAACGGACTCTGGGAAGCTGGTTTTGGACCCACGACCTTCGTATGCGCTTAGGACTAAGTTGCTTACTTGCAGAAATTGCAGTGCACGATGAAGGTTTTGAGATGCTGATCGATGTGTCTCTTCAGTTCTGATGCCACTCCGTTGACGTAGGGGCACCAGGGACATGAGGAGGACTTTTGCGCATGCTCACTTATGTGTAGGTCAAAGGCCCCCTCTTCAGGTAGCCGCTCTTTGCAGATCAGACATTGGATGGATTCTCTGTTCAAATGGCCCCGTGAGTGAACTATCATGCAGCTCTTCGATGTACCTTCAAACCTGCAGAAAAAGAATATGGCATTTTCCATATTATTACTAATATTTCATTACCCCCCTTCAACACACCCCCCCCCAAAAAAAAAGACAATCAAACTTACATTAAAATGTTAACAATTTTATTAAATACTAACGGACCCGGCAAACTTCATCCTATCCTAAAGTTTTCACAGAATAATTTACATTTGGTGTAGATATGGGCTCAATAAAAGAATAAACACATGTACTTAAGGCAAATTGGATATGAAAATTTGATTTTGCCACGCCCCTCCGCCCGAAGACCGAAAATCAAAAATCAGACTTCACAATGTCACCCGCCTGAATATTCTGAGGATTCCCTGAAAAGTTCATAAAAATCGGCCCAGCCGTTTTAAAGTCCATTCGTTACATACATACACACATCCTATTCTATATATATATATAGATGTACGAAGTCGTGTCCCGTCAGAAGGAGATAATCCCAGAAAAGTTTGATCTCACAAGCGAGCCTGAGTAAANTAGGCATACACTCTTCACGGACATGACCAGGATTAATCATTTTTCAAAAATTTGGTGTGGGAAATTATTTTATTTGCTCATTTTTCTGAGCTTCATCTTTTTTTTTTTTTTTACGCGTCGACCGCTTTCATCTGTTTTTTACTTTGGTTTAATCTACATCTGTCTCTAAACTGAATATGAAGCCCGCTGTAGCAAAAACTTTTTATACTCGCACTTGACATTTAATATGTCACCTCACTTTTATTAGTCCAATTTCACTCAATAAAAAACTCTTCTTTTATTTTTAAAGGAGACAGTACAAATGCCATCAAGAAGAACGTCAAAATAAATCTACTTCGCGTCTATTCCTATTTCTTATTGCTAAATTTCTACATGTATCTCAGAAAGTATTTATTTTGTGAATAAATATATCTGTGACGTGTTTCCTTACTCGAAACTAAATATTACGCCAGCTAAATTGAATAAACTCTTTTTACTCATATTTCACTTATCAGGTAGAACTCCACTTCTATTTGTCTGATTTTTCTTTATAATTAATTTAGCCTTTCAGGTTACATTTGAAAGCGATTGGGCGAATTTCATTAATAAAATCAAATTGTTGCTTTTAGGCTGTAAAATTAAAACAAAATTAGGTTCAGGCTAATCCCCAATGTGTAAATATTAATTAATTCATTTATCAATTAAATTAAAAAAACTGTGTTGTTTGAGCTTTCTAAACTAAATAGTTTACTTATTTGGACTGTGGAGTGTCTTACTTCTTTGGTCTAAGAAGTTGCTTACATCTTTAAACCAGGGAGGAACCTACATTCCCGAGTAGTAGATTATTCCTTATGCTCCTGAAAAGTGCGCTCTTAACATTGAATCGATCCTCGAGATATTAAGGGGTTAAGCCACTACAAAAGGTAACTTGGATGAAAATGAAATATTTCCAGGATCTTGTTAATTGTGCGGAGCTGGGGGTTGACCGTTTTAAATGAATAAGTATTGAGGAAAAATAAGAAAACAGAATGTTCAGCAGTGAAAAGTAGTGCATGTGCATATGTAATTGTCAAAAAAATTATTTTATTTAAAATATCTATTTTTAAACATTTAGATAAACCAAAGTTGGATCTGTTCAACGAACGAAATCAGATTTATCATGAAAATCCTTATTTGCCATATTCAATTTCTGCAAATCTTGGCATAATATTAGATTGGATGAATAAGATAGAGATAATTAGCGATTATAAGAAAATATTTCTCGTTTTAACAACAATTGCTATTTATAGCAAAGTGGTATTCTTGTGAAGGAGGAGACAATACATTTCACTTCTCCAGTGTTAGTAGTTCAAACTGAATTAGTGTCACTGTCGACGCTACATTGAAATGGTTACTTAACTGTTCTGTCCTTAGCAAGTCGTGCTCTCATGCAAGCGGACCTAACTTGCGGTAGCCATATTGGACAGTACATAAGGAGTTGTATAGAAATGCGCCAATACCCGCAACTGGGACAGATCAGTCCCAAGCTATGCTTCGTGTGGTGTTCCTCGAGGTCGTTTTCGTCCCAGAAGTACTCCTTGCACTGCGTGCAGTTGAGCCTCTCACTCTCCTCTAGATCGGTGGTGGAAGTGCTGTCACTGCATGGCATCTCGCCGCTGTCATCCTCCATGCCCTCTGGAGTCAAACTCCCATTGTTCTTCAGCATATTGTTCTTAAAAAGCCAACAAGATATTTTGCATTAAATCCATCTTGTATCTTCTCTCATATGTTTTTCATACCGCATGAGATAAGAGTTTGTTTTCTGTGAAGAAATTTCAGTTATTTTGGTATATTTATTAATCTTATTCATTTATAAGTATCTTGTTTTATGAAAAGAAAAAGAAGTACAATTTTATGAATTGAATAAGTACAATTACTAATTATTGAAACAATTTATTGAAAGAAAAAAATTTTTTCAGCAATGAAAAATAAACTTTCCGACTAAAAAGATTGTCTCGAAATTAAATATTAAAAATCACATTTAACCTTCATCTGACTGCAATAAGTTATAAATTTATGATAAGTGTGTGCTTTTTTTTTTTTTTTTTTTTTTTTTTTTTTTTTTTTTTTTTTTTTAGAGAGATAAAAAGAGATAATTTATGATATGTATGAGTTGTAGTGTTAATAAGTGTAATGTATAATGTTTAATAGGATTTTGATGAAATGTATAATACTGTATGTATATGTTATGGGTTTCGATATTATTTTATGGGTTTCACACTTTTTAATAATGATTACACTGAACAACAAAGTTTTTGTTTCGGGGTTGAAATTAGCTGATTTTAATATAATTTCACGTGTTAAAAAAAGAAAATGACCATAAAAATTATATATTAGCACTTGTTTTCAAGATATAGTATCATTCTATTATATATATATTGAGTTTTCAACAAATGAAATATTTCATCACCAACAGTTGGTACACATGTTTGTTTACATAACACCCCTCTCATCAGCTGTTCATAAGTAGTAAACATAACCTTTGCGAGCTTGTCAATTGTACGCACGTGGTTGCTATTGAAATTATCGTGTGAAGTTGATTTTTAAATTAATTTAAGTGCTGATCTGAAATGCCTCGAAAGTATGTGAATTCTGTCGATAGCTTTTGCTATATATGTGGTGAAATAACATTTAAGGCTCAGAAACGTAAAATGTCACCTATCATTAAGACTGCCTATGAACATTATTTTGGTGTAAAAGTTGGGGACCAAGATAAATCATGGGCTCCTCATATATGTTGTAATTCTTGTTCCGTCATATTGCGAGAGTGGCTGAAAAATAACAAGCGGGCAATGGCTTTTGCAGTACCTATGGTTTGGCGTGAGCCTACCAATCATACAGACGACTGTTATTTCTGCTTCACTCCTCCCATTAAGCAAGGTTTATCTATGAAGAAAAGAGGAACGGTGAAATACCCTAATCTCCCATCTGCTCTTCGGCCTGTACCACACTCAGACAATTTGCCAGTCCCTTCTCCACCCCAAGACTATGAAATTTTAGAGGAAAGTGATGAAGTCTGTTTACAAGAAGCAACCCATCCTTCTACATCCTATGACCCTGATTTTGATGTAAGCGATAGGTCTAGTGATCCGCACAGAATTAGTCAAGCAGAGTTGAGTGACCTTATAAGAGATCTTGGCTTGTCTAAGGAAAAGGCTGAGCTGTTAGGGTCAAGACTACAACAGTGGAATCTTCTAAAACATGATGTGAAAATATCTCAGTACAGACAGCGTCAAAAAGATTTGCTTCCTTTTTTTTTGAGAAAAAAGAAAACCTCGTACGAGGTAAACGACAGCGATCTTACAATACATCGGATTGACGTAATTGAAATTTGGTGGTACAAACCTCTTTTATTTGTCAAAACACTAAGAATAATGTTTTTTTTTATCAATTTTGTACTTAAAATATTCTAAAAGAAACATAACAATATTGTTTTTTGTACTTTCACTTTTCACGTATATATAACTACTCTTTAAGATTAAGTGCTGTATATCTCAAAAACCAGAGCTAATAAAAATTTTTCAATGTTATTTTCGTTTTTATCACCCCAAAATTAGTAGAAATAGACTAATTTAGTGTAGGAAACATTCAAAAAATATTTTTTTGTTGTGCAGTGTTATTATTAAAGGCGAAAGATATATTCGTTTTGAAGAGAAGGCTTGGTGGAGTGCGGATGGAGCAGGCACATGCGCACTCCACAATCAAGCCTTCCTCCGAGAGCATGCACAAAAGCCTGCAATAATGACCACGGTAGAGCTATCGGAGTGGTGCCGCTGCCGGTGCCGGTGCTCTTGGGGTTGCCCCTCTTTGGGTTCTCCCTCTGCTCTTCTGCCGTCCCCTTCCCTCCATTACGGTGAAGGAATAGCCATTTCTCACCGGCATTAAGACAATAATGACCCTAGTGGTTGATTTGCCAAAAAGATGAAAAAAAAAAAAAAAAAAATTAAAAGATTATTATTAATGCATATTACAGATATCGATGTGTAATATATCAATTAGATGTATTACACATTATTGCTCTAGCTCATTACAAGGTGCATAGCAAGTTCAGAATGTAATAAATAATAAAGTTCTTATTAATAAAAAAAAATGTATTACATTACACATCCGAAATCTAATGCAATGATTTATGAAAATAAATGTTCGATTCAATCCCGTGATGAAGGAACCCAGAAACGCCGTCATGTATCTTGTTGTCCCTGAAGCTCGTCTAGTATTTTATAATTCCTTATTCAGGACTCACACTCCCCTCCCTCTCCCTTATTCAGATTATACCGTTCGAACATGGCTTAAATGAGAACTTTAAAGGCTGACATAGGAAAATTTGTTTTATTTAACTTTAATATCGTCAATATTAGTTTAAAAATACATTTCTATCTTAATTGCTAATTAATCTTATTTATTTCTTAATAACAAAATATAAATATAAATGTAATATGAAAACAAAAATACAAAATTTGAAAAGAATAATATTTTGTTTTTTTGATTCATTATATTTTTTAAAATTATTTTAACAGAAAATCAATGGCTGAAACTGTAAACTGGAAACATCAGTAGATTTAAATATTAAATGAATTTAACCAGAAGTGACACACATATCGCTAAACATGGAATTGATTTCGTTCAGTAAAGTGATTGTGCTTTTTATAAACTTTGATAATGGTTCTTTAGCTTCGATTTCTAATTTTTCTTCAGACAACTTGTAAATAATCTGACTTAGCTTGATAAGATCACTTTCGAGAGACACTAAAATGTTTTTATTTTTATTATTATCGAAATCTGATTTTATTTTATCGTAATCATACTTAGCATTCACGTGGACTTCAGTATTTCTCTTTAATGAAATTTTTAAGAAATCTTTTTTTGACTGCAACTCATTCAGCCGCACTTTGTGTGTTTTGTTAAGGATTTTATTGCTGATGAATTCATTTACATATTTTTTTAAATTGTGTATTTTATTGTTCATTGAGTTTATTTCTTCAGTCACACTTTTGTTGATAATAAATATTTTCTTTTGGTGCTGAATTAAGTCATGGATATTTGATCTATAACTTTTAATGTTGTTTTCACAGACTTTTTCAGATGAAAAATCCTCTATAATTTTTATAAAGTCCGATTTAGAAGGAATGTTCATAAGTTTATTCGATAAGATATCTAAGTTGCGTATTACATCTATGCTCTGCATTTCTACTTCTTTTGATACAAGCTTTTCATATTGTATATCATCGTAATTTTCCTCAGATAATTCTTTTTTTATCTTCTTGTTTTCTGTAATTCTTTTAAAATTAGTTGTTCCATTTTGTAAATTTTCATTATTAGTTAGGTTCGATTTTTCAATTTGTGTAATTTCCTCTGCCATAAGCAACTTCTTCGACGTGTCTTGTTCTGTGCCATGAATTTCATATTTATTGTTGATTTGCAAATCTTTATTAATAGACAAAATTTTGTCTTCCAATTTTTTTCTTTCGGAACACATTCGTTCCAACCTCCTTTGCATAGCTCCATTACATTTTTTCAATTCCGTTATCTCTGACAATTTAGAATCTAAATTTTTAAAAATAAACATATCTTGGAGAATGGTGAGTTCAGACAAGTACTTTTGCATTTCTGTACATTCTTTAGCTGAGAATTTCGCATGTTGCTCCAGAGATGAATAATGATTATTTACTTCGATCATTTCTTTTGAATTTATTCTTAATCTATAAATTTCTTTGTTTAGCAAATCCATTTTTGTCTGAATGGTTTCAACAAATTTTCTTTTTTGGATACTCCATTTCATTCGTTCGGTTTTTTTCGCAGTATGAGGGCGAATAATTTTAACCTCACTTCTCGAAGCTTTTAGCGGAATGCTTCTCGATGGGCTGGAAACAAAGGCATTGGACTTCGGAAGATCATATTTAAACTCTTTAAGAAGATACACATTCTCGCTATAGTTGCTTGCGGATGAGACTCTGTAGGTAAGAGGAGACGACATATTCTCTGTTGCTGAGTTGTGTCTTTGCTGTTCTTGGATATTCAAGTCGAAAAGAAGATTTGCCGAAGAATGAGTTCTTCTACAAGTTGTCAACATCGGGTCTGGAACACCGTCAGACGATAATCTTCTTGTCAAAAGATGTGCACTTCTCCTATCAGAACGGGTACTGGATCTTGTAAAGCTTACTTTACTGCTTAGTGCTGTTGAATCCATTCTTGAAATTCTCCAAGATTCTAAGCTACCTTAAAAATAAAAAAAAATTGAAAATCACAACATTCCTTATATTTACTTTCTAAATAAACCATGAACTTCATTAAGCTAAACCGAAATAAAAGATACCAATTTATTTAAAACAAAGATTAATTGGACAAACCGAAGCAGGGATGGGGGAAGGAAGTATAGAAGAAAATTTAAATTATTTCCCAGCGTTCTTTTGTTGATAGTCATATATTTATATTAGATATTTAAAGCGATATCTATACTTCAAGGAACGAAACAAATCGTTCGATTCTAGACAAATAAAAACTCACTTCTGTCTGGAGATGACAAAAAATTTCCTTCTTGGTTAAAGAACTAATAAAATGAAGACAAATCCAATTCGATTGAAATGAATAGAAGTCGGAATTGAAAGACCAAATCGAGGAGGGTTGCTACGTGTAAGCGCGACTATTATTGTTATTATAGGTCTTCTAATATACTGAAGTAATTTACTCAAATTTATTTTATATTAAAATATTTATTGAACAGTCTTCTGATTAAAGAAAATAAAAATTCAGGCTAATGAAGGACACTAACTCGAGTTTTCTGATCACTAGCCAGACGAGCTGACATCTGCACAACCCTGGTTCCTAAACTCACCTTGTCTGAAACTACTCCATAGAGGTCGAATTATTTCTCCACAACCGACAGGAGGCGGTCTGAAAACATTCACCTTTTGGTCGTACCACCAAAACTTTGGTACAACATCAGAGGAATTTTTAATAATAAATGAGGTCCTTGTAATATTATTTACAATTATTATTTTATAAAGGGAAAAAAATTTAGATTACTGCCAAAATTTATTTTTAAAAAAATATAAAATAAAAATAATTTAAATTAACGTGTATTTCGCGTGATGGAGAAGCTGGCCAGTGGCAGTACTCCTAAATCACTATTTACAATTGTTTGTTTTGTTTTTTCTTTCATTTTTATTACGAAGTGTTGGCAATGATGAGGTCACGCGGCCATTTCTTATTCAGGCGGCGTGGTGGGTTATTAGGATGGGTATTACTAGATAGAGTTTGGGCTGAAGGATTGGGATGCATGGAAAGGGCAGAGTGGAATTTATTAAAACGGGTTGTGATAACTTCTTTTACAAACGGGATTTCAAGGTCATTGTGGAGTAAGGAGTTGGTTANTTATTCCTTATATATATATATTGTTAGTGCGTCCGTCCGTGAGTGCGCGCGCGCGCGTGTGTGTGTGTGTGTGTGTCTGTCTGTCTGTTTGTCTGTCTGTCTGTACGTGTGTGTGCGTATTAAGTCTCAATCAGTATAGGATAGGTTAAGATCTGTAAAAAAAATGCTGCTTCGGGACACTAACGTGAATAGCTTGATTACTAGTTGCTATCTTAAATCTATTTGTTTTAATATCTCTCTAATATCTCTATTTTATATAGTTGTTATAGAATTTTCGTTCGGAGACTTGTTCAAACTTTGGTCTAAGTGTAAGTAAATATTTTACCTTCTATTTCATCCAGCAGTAGTTGTGAGTTAAAAACAAGTTGTTATTTATAGTTAAAGTTACTCATGGTCTTTGCTGAATAATAAAGATTCATTATATTAAAACACTATAAGAATGCATTCGCATAATGTATTAACATACCTGGGTCTCTTATGATGTGTAGCTTTTATTAACAGAGCATTTAATTTTCAATGACGAATGATTCAGTCTATTATTTTAAACTTTACATATGAAGTTACTAAAGTCTATATGTTAGACTAAAAATGGGCTTTCAGTAAAAAAGCAAAGAAAAACTTAATAAAACACTTATGACGTCATATCATAGAAGAATCAGAAAAATATGCTGACTCGAATAATCTTCGCAGCAGTTTAAAAATCATTTTCGAGTTCGTTCAAAACAATAAAATCAAAAGAAAAATGGCAGATTATATGATCAGCCTACCTACAATCTGCCAATAACATTTTCTCGGGGGATATTTAAATTGTCAAATATGACGTGAGTTGCATCAAATTTATTTCAGTTTGTGCAGGGAAATGGAAAAGGTACAAGTATTGCTAAAATTAGGTTAAAGATAAAGTATAACACTAGGGCTGATTGTAAATTCGTCTTAAATTGCTCTATTATTATTGTGATAGGCGATAGCTTTCCAATTTCCAACGTTGAACACCGTATAGTTTCTGTTATATCACTCCATCACGTTTTTTGCTCTCTGGGCCAAGCTACAACATCTGAAGCGTTCTTTCTCATGAACAGGAATTCAGATGAAATGCTTCTTCTCCCACATCCTACTCTCTGCAAACTCTTTGCTATCATGTCGTCCGCAAACGACTGCTTTGTTTCATATAATGGTGCTTCTTTTGTCTTCCACTTCTGTAATCCAATGCCTACGTTCCATTTGGGGCCCGTTATTGTTCGAAGGACTTAACGCTTAAATCGTTTAATTTTTTACTCCGGGGTATTTGTTAAGGACCATTTTTCACAATATATTACCACTGGCTTTACAATTTCTTAATATAAGATAGCGTAAGTGCTTTGGAGATGTTTCTCGACTTTAGATCGGCAATTGGGAAGAAGACTCGGTTCGTGGTTATTTAATCGACTTCACCAAGTTGGTCTTT
The DNA here is from genome assembly GCA_000696205.2 of Oncopeltus fasciatus. Taxonomy (NCBI): domain Eukaryota; kingdom Metazoa; phylum Arthropoda; class Insecta; order Hemiptera; family Lygaeidae; genus Oncopeltus; species Oncopeltus fasciatus. The sequence continues at coordinate 22,406 of KZ810441.1, forward strand.
ATTATCCCGAGGGATTTAAGATCTATGTTCGGGAAAGTTATTTTTCTTACATTTATTTGTTTTTCCATATTTTTGGTTTATTACCATTTATTTCGTTTTATCTTAGTTCTCTAGTAAGCCTATGGATCTAGCAGCTGTTATCAAAGCACTGTCTCTTTGATGTCTTCTTTCTTGCTGCCTACTACTCTTATATCATCTGCAAATGATAGGAATATATGGGTTCTACCAACATATACTCTCATTTTGCCTTGACATACCCTTATTACTTATTCCAAGGCAAGGTTGAATTGTACGGGTAAGAGTCAGTCACCTTCTCGCAGTCCTGATTCAACATTCAATGCTTCAAATATATCTCCTGTTCCAGAATCTAACATTTTGAGCCGTTTATACACGACCTTCTCTATCTCACTCACTTCTACGAGAAACCCAGTTCAGTCATAGTTCTTAAAAGAGAGCTTTTGTCTAAAGTATCTAAGGCCGTTTTAAATTCAACAAATAGGACATTTATGTCCTTATTTACTTCGCATATTTTCCCTAGTATCAGTTTCAGGATGAATATTTGATTTTATGTGCTTCTTCCTCTTCTGAATATAGAGAGGTTTATTCATAGTATGGATCCATTCTATTGATCACTATATATTTCAGGATTTTGTGCGCAACTGGGAGTTAGTCGTGCCTTGTTTCGACTTAACTTGTATGTCATCATCAGGGCTATTGTGATGTCTGGAGATATCTCCGAGGGAGGTTTATGCTTACATCTCAGAGTCACGAGTTATTAAACTGAAAACAGTTTAGACATTTGCTCTTAAATGTGAGCAAAAACTTCCCTCAAAGATCTCTGCAGACATCATTATCTCCCTGACGATGACTTACAAGTTAAGTCGAAACGTCGGCAATAATAAAATAATTACCTGAAAATTTTGGAGTATTTTATTTTTCTAATCCTGGCTGAAACCTTGACTAATTTCTCCAGCATAGTCAATGAACTTTTTTCATGACGTCATATACCTGAAAATTATTAATTTAAGGTTTTGCATTGCTGAACTTTAAGTTGAACAGAGCGCTCTATGGCCATCAGGTGAACCGACGGTATGTGCGCTAGCGTCAGACATTAGCGAATAAAAAATGGTTATTTGTTATTTACTCCAATTATGTATTATTAGTTACCTGTCGTACAGATAGCTAATGTGTTTTATTTAGTGTACTGGTTATGTTAAATAAATAACATTTTAATGCCGAATCAAGATTTATGGGTTACTGTGTTTACATTTGCGGATTTCTGGTTTGAAGGTATGTATGTATTTGATTTTCCATTAACATATGTGTATAGCGATTTTATTCCTTAAAGTTTATTATCAATTGCTTTAAATCTCTGTTAGCGGTATTAATTTCCTTCTTGTTCCCAGGTCACCTACTCCTACTGCCCTAGTTTCCTGAACTCATATCCTGAATATATTTGATTTAGTTTTTTTTGTTTTTTTTTTAATTCGAAGTATTATTTGAATTTATTATGTCTGCTGGATTGAAGCAAATGAAAGAGCATGTCAATGCTATTAAAAGTATTCAGAAGATAACTCATGCTATGAAAGTTGTGTCTGCTGCCAAGTTTGCCAAATTTGAGAAACGTTTACGATTAGCTAGGCCTATAGGATTTGGCGCTAATTATTTCTATCTACATGGAAATTTCCAAAAAGAACTAGTAGCTCCAAGTGTAACATGCCTTGCAATAACTTCTGACAGAGGCCTTTGTGGTTCTATGCATGCCAAGGTCTGCCGGGCTGTGAAAACCTTCGTCCGTAATTTGAAACATGCTAATGATGTTGTTTGTATTGGTGAAAAAGCAAAAGGCATTCTACAGTTTGACTTAACTAGTAGTATTTCTCTAGTTGTTAATGGTATTGGACATAAAGCACCCACTTTCCGTGATGCATCTGAAATATCTATGTTTACCTTCAAGAGAAAAGACTTTGGAATGGCTAAAATATTTTATCCCAAGTATAGAAATATGGTATCTTTTGAAATAGATAAGTTATTTATTTATTCTTTACCTGTGTTATTGACTGGAAAGTCTATGCTGAAGTATGAAGTTGATACAAATGAACAACTCTTGTCTTTTATAGAATTTTCTCAGTGTGCATTATTGTACTATTCTCTCTGTGAGACATTTCTTGTAGAGTTGTCTGCTAGAATAATGACTATGTCAAGTGCCTCTAAAAATGCAAAAGAAATGAATACAAAGCTTCAAGTGGAAGTGAATAGGAAGAGACAGCAAGTAATTACTACTGAATTAATAGATATTGTTTCCGGTGCTCAGGTCATTACGACCAAATAAATGTTATTTTATCTTTTAGTTTTATGTGAGAATAAATAATTTATTTTTTTGTAAATTGGCAAATTTTATCTAATCTATTCTTAACAATTTCTTTCTTCAATTATTGAGTAACTGGTGCAAAGATGTTTGAGTTAATTTACACTAAATGGAGAATGCAATGCCACCATCTCCACCTCTACCATATTGGAGACAACTGTCATATAAAAATTCATTTAAATGTGAGTAGCTCAAACTAAACACATTTCCAGTATTTCAATTATGATGAACTTAAATAAGAGTTAATAACTAATTTGATCTCCCTAGAAATAAGGTCAATGAAGAAAAAAGTTAGTTTAATTGACTCAGATCCAGATGACTGACAGCAGGAGTGTGAGAGGTTCTCGACCATCCAAGTTCACTCTGAATTATCTTCCTTATCATGCATCTTTTACAAACTGTTAAACTTAAGTATTTCATGTATATTAAGTTATACATTTTTCATAACTATTAAAAAGAAAGATATGGACCATTTGTTTATTAGGCCTCTATTTATACTTCCTTTCCTTATACTACATTTAGTCCATAAAACTTTTATAAAAAAAATTCCACACCAGTCCATTGAGGCCCATATTTAAAAAAAACATGCTACTGTGTTAATTTAAGATCCAGGACATACCAGAAAAGATGTGTGGTCAGAACTGAGACCTTCATGAACTCATTAACAATCTGTAAAAGAAAATAGGTCAAACGACAAATTTGGTTTCTTTATTTGTGTGGGTGCATATATATATATATGTATTTTTTTTTTTCTGGTTTGACTCTATTCTCCCGAATCTTTAACCGCTTCTTGGGGATTTTTGTGTGTTTGGTGAGGCCTTAGAGGTCTATATCTGCCTTATACATACTTATGCAAACATTCTGATAAATTTTTGGATAGGTATGTATAAATGCTCCTGGATAAAAATAAAGTTTTCCAGGAGCATTTATAAGTAGTCTTGCTCCAAACCCCACTAACCATAAAGGACCTGCAATTTTTCTGAAGGGCTTTACTCACTAAGGTGAGTTTGTCACTTTTAATCTGATGTATATCATCACTCCAAGGACGTGGGGGTTAGTTCTTTTTCACAACTTGGGCTAAACCAGTCCTTCCTCGGTCTTAAAGGAACCCTAGTGGGGGAAAAAAAAAGACTTGGAAAATCTGGATGCAAATACAGTTTTAGCGTGTGTCATACATGCTGGCAACCATACCACGGGCACCCAATATATATACACACTCACAGATTTATATATCTATATATATAAAATAGGATGTGTGTATGTATGTAACATATGATTAATTAGTATATTTTGATAAAATTTTCAGGGAATCCTCAGAATATTCAGGCAGGTGACACTGTGAAGTCTGATTTTTTATTTTTGGTCTATGGGCGGGGGGGCGTTCAGATGAAGTAATAAATAAATATAATTTCCAATTTGCCTTAAATACATGTGTTTCTTTTTTTATTGAGCCCATATCTACACCATATGTAAATTATTCTGTGAAAAAACTTTATATAGGTATTCCATGAATTTTTATTTGAAAGCCATAAATTTTGTTAAAAGCTCTATTTAAATCGTGTGATAATACAACACTAATGTTTGCTTATGGCCAGCAATGCCCTAAAAAAAAAAAAAAAAAAATTTGCTCATTGTAATTTTTTCTTTTTATGTGTTCACTACACTCTAGATTAATGACCCAAAAAATAGAGTAACTGAAAAAGAAAACCACAATAGTTTACCTTATTTCATGTTTAAAGATCTATTAATTATGCATTATATGATAAAATTATTCATTAACAATAACATAAAAAATAAACAATTTTATTTAAGCTACACATTTTCTTTGAGTTGCAAATATTGAAAAATACTAAACCTGTAAGACCTTTTCGAGTAACATTCGTATTTTATAATACGAATTATTATTTTATAATAATGGCAAACAGTTAGCCATTGCATTATGATCTGTTTGCCAACTGAATTCCATTAATGACCATTTCATATAAAATGAAAAAATATTTATATTAAACCCACAACATATTTTTTAATGAAATTGGCTCTTTGATACACCCCTTAGGAATAAAAGGGTCATCACCATAAAAATTATCATTCAAATTTCATATAGAACCCTATCATAAAAAAATATATAAATAAAGTACTAAAACTATAACAATTTTCTACAAAAATTTCTTTTTGCCATCATGGGATGATGCCCAATGAAATTTCATGTAAAATCAGATATTGAATACAATTTTTAATTTGTATTAAATTTCAAAAATAGTGAGGTTTTGTCCAGAGTTGACCAGTCATGAACATTTGATCCAAGGGGCGCCATGCACCCTCTCGCCTTCATGACAGACCTGAAGATGGCTTGCATTGTAAGCAACATAATTAACATTAAAACATCAGCAGATAATTACAAATACATTTTTTTTTTTAATTCTATTTCTGGATCAAACTTGACCGAACCCCAACAAAAATCCTTTACTGGTAAAACATTAAATTTTGAGAAGGGGTAATGATTTTGATTTTTCAGATTGATTGAAAATTTATTTTCTAGGAAAATAAACTAAAAATGGATGGTTTGTGTTAACGCTGATGGGCTTAGTCTACCGTATCCTTAAGCTATATTTAGACTCCACAAAATAAAATTTTATCAGTACTATACCTCATTTTATTGGCCTACCCTTGCCTACTTTATTTGGTTAATAAATTAATTACATTAAATTTTTACCCTGGTGATAAATTTAATTCAATCAAATAGGATTGGAATTTAGAGTAATCTGTAATGATTTACATGTATATTTTTCCCAAAAAATGTCTTTCATAACTTGAAAATAGTTCTAAGCTTAGTTGGCAAAATTTATGTCACTCTTTGTCTCTTCAAGAAAACAAATTGTGAACAAACTTTTGGTGGCTTTTGACTTATTGCAGTTTATATTGTTTTTTTTTTTTTTCTCAAAAACTTAAAATAAACTTTTTAAAACATTTGACACCTTCTAGACATTAAATAATGAGACTCGATGTAAGAAATTTGTTAAAAAAAAAAAAAAAAAAAAAAAAAAATGACATCACAATTAAACCATCTGTACACAGAGTTCTAATAAAGCAATTTGTATATAAGGCCAAATTGGACAATTATGAGTTAGGTTTTTTCTTAATACTCAAGGTCTTAAGAAATATTTTAATGGTTTGATTATATAATTATTAAAACTTATTAAATTCAATTTATAATATTTTATTATTTAGTAATATATTGTGAATCTCTGAAATAGGCTTGTTGTCTTGGTCATTCTTAGGAAAATCTAAGTTATATATATGGCTTATACACTTTGTGTTGTAGATTTTTTTTTAAATAATTATTTTTCTGATTTAACTTAAGTAAATATATTTAAATGCCTAGCGTTCAAATTTACACTTTACCATAGTAAAGTGTAACTTTGAATGCTATTGTACGTAAACATCTTTTGAAACCATGGAAACATTGACTGCTTTGCCTGTTGTCATGTTCTCTAATATACAATACATAAATATTCCTTACCAAATAAATGCAAGTTTACTCAGGAAACATTTTCTCCCAGTTAAATGAACTTACATTTTGTGTAAGTCTTTTTATTCATGTTATCTAAGTTTAAGATAATATTTTATCTTATTTTTATGGCTGCAAATTGTCTATTCTTATCATTTGTGTCTCTTTCTATTTTAATAATAATAATCACATTCAACTGCCCTCCTTGCGCAAAATTATCTCTTTGAAAGATATTTAATTGAATCATGTGATGGTCAAAACATTTGAAAATTTCAATAATTTGTTCACCAAACTGAAATAAACTTACTCATAAATCTGTTATTTGTTAAATTGACAGAAAATAAATAATTTAGATTAAGTTCCTCAAACAATGGCTAACAGAGAAACAAGATATTTTTATAGTGAGGACTGATACTTCATAGAATTACTGATGAAGCCATAGGAAGTGCAGGATCTGTTATTTAAATTCAGCCTTGTGGCTGTTGTCAATGAGGAAAACAAAGCATGCTTTAATTCTCAACATCAGTCTTTTATTTGTAATATTTCTTTTTTCTGCAATAAAATTAGTTTTTTTAGTGGAATTTTTACAAATGCTTTTTTAATTTTAAAATATTAAGTTGTAATTTATTTCAATAATTAATTGCAAGTTTTTCTTAAGAAGCTTCAGTGTTGATTTAATAAACCTTTTTTTCCACACTTCACTTAGCTGGATTTATGGTGTGTATTAAGTTTATTTTATAAATTACATGTGAAGCTGTTAATAACAAGAAAATTCATGATTATATTGACATCTGTGTTTTAGTTTAAAATTGTATTTAGTTGAATACAATCAATTTTAGATGAATAGTGAATAATTTTATTTTTGTTTTAAATATTTACATTTAAAATAATTTACAATTATTAATTTTGAGTAATGTTTTTTTAAATCAATGGGAACCCATGCCTTTTCTACTATTCATGCATACTACTTATTGCAATTATACTGTTTAATGAAATAGTTAAAATAAAATAATTAAATATTCATTCAATTAATTAAATGTTTTAAATTTAGATTCATTTTAAAATCTTGAAATGTTTTTATCTTTCACTGCATACTAAATTCGAAGCAATTTGTATTGATCACTGCATCTAAATGTGTGTTTCTTATATAATTTTCATTTTTTCTCTCTAGGCCATTGAAAATGTTTGTAAAAAAGAAGAAAAAGCCTCAGATTTCCCCTCCCACGAACTTTGAGCACCGTGTGCATACAGGGTTCGATAAACGGGAGGGTAAGTTTGTTGGTCTTCCTCTCCAGTGGGCAAGTATTGTTGGGAACAATCAGATCTTGAAGAGTACCAACCGGCCCCTCCCTCTTGTTGACCCCTCGGAGATTACACCCACCGAGATACTTGATCTCAAGGTAAGTTTAAAATTTTTTTTAAGTATGACATTTTGCCACATAATGATTGTCTGTAAAGAAAGAACCTCAAGATTTTATTATTGATTATATTCTTTGTTTAAAGTTATAATTAACCAAGAGCTTAGTACAATACTACCACTTACTTAAATTTAAAATGGTCCATAATGTCAGTTATATTTTTAGTATACATTTGAAGGTATTTTCAAAAATCTTATTATATATTCAGAAAAAGTAACTTCATTTTCCTGAAGTGCACTTAGTGTATTATTTTATGAGGTAACTTTTTGACCCACCAACACTCACATTTATAACATCATATTTTCATAATTACTCATTCATTATGAGTTTAGACTAAAATGTACATCCAAGATCTATGAAATTTTACCCTCAAATTTAGATGCATATTTTTTTGATTTTTGAAAAATTGATTGAACAGTTGAAAATCCCAGCTATACATGTATGTCATAAACTGTTTCTTTTTTTTTTGGGAATTAATGCTTGACTGTCTTATGACCACAGACAATTGTGCGGGGGGAGAGTAAGGCTGTCCTAGGACGAGAAGGCATTCCTAAGACCTCGCATGTAGCCCGTTCTAACAGTCTCCGCTCATCCAGCCCACCTCGCCATCGTCGTGCTCCCAGATCCAACATTCCACCTCCTTTGCCTGAGGGCCAGGTACTCAACATTCCTTATCCACAGGTAATTTTATTCTAGACTACTATTAATTAACTGTATTTATTTTATCGCAAGTAATTTTCTACAAGAATGGAGATTCAAAGGCTGATCTTAAATTTGAATTGAGTTTTGTTAGTATTGAATGCTATTTTTTTTCTCTTTATTTTAGTATTAAAATGTAGATTGCCATTACTATTTTCAGAAATCTTGCCTAAAATGACAATTTTATTTATGCACATTATATTATTAAAACTAATTCTAGTGCATAGGCATCATCGAAAAGCATTAATTTTTTTTTTTTTTGTTTTAATAAAATGGTTTTACAAATTATCTCATAGTAGTAACAGAAATCTCTTTACAGAAGCCAACTACGTGTTAATTAACATACGGACATGCTTCGATCCCTTCCTTCTCTAAAGTTGAATCATCTATATGAGCTCATATTCTTCAGTAGTACCTCAGAAATTGTTATATGCATCACATTTACATCTGTCTTGAATGTTTTGTTTTATGATTATTGTTATAATTAAATTATCATGAACCCAATATGGATAAAAAAAGACCACTGACTCAAAATTAAATTGAGTACTATGCAAATCTAAGTGATTAAGAATTTGATGGGATATTTGGCAAGAATGGTAACAAAGTAGTGATTATGAACCATTTCTTAGAATTCATCTAATAGTGAAGATGAAGTAATCTCCGAACCTGTAGTTGATCCCGAATCGAAGATAATTATGATGATTCCCAGCAGCAAATATTAATGATAATTTGCAGACATAAATTCTACAAAATCCTGAATTATTTATTTTCCAAGAATATTTTGGTGGTACATGCCATAAAGATTATTTAATTAATATAAATTGTATATATAAGAATAAAATTGTACAATTTAGAATGGTGATTCACCTTATACCCAAAGAGAAGGATTTAAATGTTTTATTTATTACTTTAACTCAAACAAATCTCATTTCATGTGAATGAAAATAAATATTAAAATATTCATTGATCTGCTTAGTTAAGACCAGAATTTAGCGTGAAATACTCCTCTATAAAAATATTATAATGTTCGAAACTGGAATAACTTAATATCATAGCGTGTTCATCTTAAGATTTTCTACTTTCCAAACCATACCTCTCACTCATGTACATTTGATCCAGGTTATAACTGCAATAGAGGTCGCTTATAAATCTAACCAAGCTTAAGAAAAGATTACAGTTATGGAGTGTTATGCAAGAAGGGTTGTTCTCTGTGATAAGTAAAATTAGCAATAATAATGTAAAGTTCCATTTTATCATTTAATTTACTTATTTATCTTGCAGAATGTGGGCACTAATTCTCCTAATGATTGGCGAGGGCCACCTCCTCCCCCTTATCACCCACCACACATCACTAATGGCAATAATAACACAGTGAGTACTTATAATTTTCTATTCATCACTTTTTTTATTATTTTTGAATATAGGTATAGCAAACTTTATAAGAATTCATTTTTCATTACAAATAACTGTGTGTGTTTGTTACATATGAAGCACAAAGTTACCATTCTCATTTATTTCAAATTCTGGTTAGAAATTTCATCAACCCTATATTTTATATTTATATGTGTTTCTTACTTAGCAGAGCTGCACAACTTAAACTGATTTTTCAAGGTACAAGGAAGATAATTGTTTTCTATACAAATAAATATTTTTTATGTATGTATA
>KZ810442.1:12157-27133 GCA_000696205.2 Oncopeltus fasciatus
TATATATATATTTACATTTAATTTTTAATGGACTATATTTTAAACGTCGCCATTGTAGGTACGGTAAAGATCTTATTTTATCTTTAAAAGTCGTGTCATGATACCAATGTGAATATCTTGAATTCCCTACCAGAAATCTGTTAAAGTGTCATAATTTATTTTCTGAAAACAGTCGAATAATAAAATGAAATAAAACTCATTTTTGAACTAAAATGAGCTCCAAACTGTCATATTGGAAAAGAGAGTATATTAATCAAACACACGATTTTAATGAAACGCAAATATAATAATTTCACCTCTAAAATTATTATATTTTTATTAACCTTATTTAAATGAAATACCTTGAATCCTTGTTAGCTAAAATTAGGTTTAAAGTAAGCTTGCATGTAGTAGACCTCCTTAATATAATTCTACACTATGTTATTAGATAATTACGAAAAACTTCATCATACCATATCATTCTATGATATTATAACAAGTTTGGACAATTTTTTTTTATTTCATATAAATAATAACTAAACGTAGGGAGTTACGTAAGTAGATGAAAGCAACGTGGCAGTAACAATAAAAAAAATTAAACCAACTGCAGAGCCCCTAACAGTGACTTGCTTTAATAGAAGAATAATAAGGTAACAATTTTTTTCTATTTCTTTTCTATAAACAATCATCTATAAAAGCAACCCATAAGGTGAGATACAAATGTTTATGACAAAAGGCTGTAGTCTTCAAAGACAAAAGTCTCAATTTTTAAGAGGAATCTCACATTTCAGCTTCATCTAGAAGTAATGTAAAATCAGGAAGCGAATCAGATTGAGATTTTCATCCAGGATATTCTGGACTTATCAATAAGTTTTACCTTTCCTTCGCTTAAGGACTTGCAGGAGAGTGCAGTTCAGATGATATGACTATGTCTGACGTGCCAATGTTTAAGGTTCAATCATAAAATTGATTAATAAAGTTTAGTTGAGAATTTTTTGTTGGGATTCGTTCGAGGTTGATCAAAATGAATACAATTTCAATGAAATATATATTTTTTATTATCTCCCGACGTTGAAGGTGGTTGAAGATGGTTTACAATGTAAGTCGAAACGTTAGCAGATATTTAAAAAATACTCATTTCTGTAAATTGTATTTTTTTCGGATCAACCTTGATCGAACCCCACCACTAATAATCTCTACGGTCAAAACTCGTTATTTGTACATAAGACAACATAAGTTGGAATCCAACCATCATATATTTCCCATCTACACTTCATGTAGTGAAGAACATATGGGACAAATCTAATTATATACAGAGAAGCGTTGTTACCTCTTCGAAGCTCAAACTATCGATTAAACACCTAGAACCGGTAAGTAAAGTATCAAATTTCCTCCTACCTTCTTTATTATGTATTTTTACATTTACTTTTTATTTCACTCTTGCTTGAATTATTTTCACTACTAAAATATAGCTGTGGCAACACAGGCACTCTTTTTTCTCCTGGAAGCGGCATCACTCGGCTAACTGTGTCTCTAGGCCACTAGAGTGTGCTGTACTTAGTTAGCTCTTGAAATTTACTATTTTTTTATTTATTATAATGTAATACTCATAGAGTAGGAGAATTCTCATTTCCCTCTTACAATTGCCTAACTTTTCTAAAAGAACGTTACACATCACAAGAGGAAGAAAAATTCCATTCCATAAATTATAACATGTTTGTTTAGAATTTATTCTTACAGATATTACACGTAGATAATGAAGTGTGTGGCCTAGAAGAACGAATAAAAAATATTAAATATTATAACAAGATGTCTTAAGATTTAAAATCAAGAGCTTTACAAAATTTAAAAAACTCTAATATATAACCTACCAGTATTCTTGAAGATAACATGATTGTTACATGTAAACATGATGGCATAACTGATGAGCCTCATTTATTTAAAAACGTTTAGAAGGAAATTTAGAAAACCAAATGTTATAATATGCTGTTTTTAATTCAGGGAAAACGAATATTTATTTTCGAATGAAACAAAATTATATTATTTAGCTCCCTATTTGACATAAATTATCTACCTAATAGATAGGTGTAAAACCTTCAATAATAAAGACATAAATTATGATATAAGAATTAATGTGCAATTTAGATGTTTGTGTAAAAAAAAAATAAGCAAAATATTAAAAGGAAAGTCATCCAATCAATAAATCGATTCACTTTAAAGCTCTTAAAATTTTATATGAGCTTTAATTAGTCACCAAGTAGTCTCCACTTCCAGACTTTGTCTTATTTATATTTACTTTTTTTTCTTTTTAAAAAAAAAATCCTTTATTACGCGTAATGGTACAATTTTTAAAAGAAAAATTTGACTTGGGTTAAAAGAAAAACTTATTTAGACTGGGACACTCTCTGGAAGTCCGAATTGACCAAAAATAAACTGCGAAGAATTAAGAACACCACCAAGGAGTGGTCCACATCGAACCGGGAGAACAGAAGAGAAGAAGTCGTACTAACCAGACTTAGAATAGGTCACACCAATCTTACCCACATGCATCTAATCACTAAAGATCAACCGCCAATATGCCCCAAATGTAGCTCTCAAATGAGCGTTCAATATTTCATCGAGGAATGCCCATATTACACTAATCTATTTACATGCAAAAACCTCCCAAGACAACTGTCGGCATCCCTGGCAAACCATGAATCCAATGAAGGCAAACTTAAGTGCATTTTAAGAGAAACAGGCATATATGAAAAAATTGAATTAACCCGTACAGTCAGGACGTAATAACCATGATGTTGATCGCCCTATAACCTGATCCTAATCCTAATTTTAAAAGAAGTCTGAACGAAGAACGAATGGTTGTGTTTAAATGGAACATTTACTGAACGACTCACTCAATATTGTGGGTGAGACTCTCCACTATAACCTCCCAACGAGAGTGAAAGTCACATTGTCAACTCACTCTCTCGTCTCTAGGATCGATCTACACTCGCGGTGACGTCACTAACCTGGTGTAAACATGTGATACTTATTAAGTATTTTATTTTGGTTGTGGTTTTTTATCCCACGTAAATTATAAATAATTCATGAGAGGGAACAGAATAAAAAAATCTATCCGTCCTCGCCAGGAAACGAACCTGGATCTCTTGCTATCCGGGCCTAGTATGCTGACCGTTACACCACAAGGACAGGCTAGATATCTCACTCTATTCTCATTTGAAGCTTCCTGGCGAGGACGGATAGATTTTTTTATTCTGTTCCCTCTCATGAATTATTTGTGATACTTATTGTAATGTGATAAATGCCCCTCAAATTGTGTGTAATTCTGCCACAGTAACGCTATGTCCGCTCGCGCCTTAATCTGCAGATGTAAAGTATACCGGCGTCTTGAAGTAAGGTTATAAACAGGTCTTACTACAAATTCTATTTTATATCAAAGATATGATAATAATAAATATTTTGTTCACGTAGGCTTCGATGGTCGTCAGATGTATTTACTGTTTCTTCTTCCGGGTTGGACCGTGTCAAGCTGTTGATATTTGCCGAGCTTTCGCACATCATGTGATGGCTTCTTCAGGACTGAATTAAGAATGAGAGCCGTTTTTTTAAATCCAGGTGGTATATAATTGCCATGTTTTATACACCAGGTGGTGTATAATCCCGGCGCGGTCTGGTCCTTGGGCGAAGCCTGCCTTCCCCAGTTGATACTGTGTTCTGGCGGCTGGTCTTTGGAGTAGTCAAGTAGCTGGTCACTGATTGGTTGGATCCTCTTGTCAATTAGCGCTGGTTTACAGTTCTTGCTGAGTCTGTATCCGTCTTCCCTGTTGATATTTTTCGGATTCTTGGTTATTTCGATGGCTTCTCTGATGTCCATCAATAGTAGTTGCTTTCCCTGGCCAGTATTGAAGCTTCTTCGAATTTGATGTGGTGAAAGCTTGCGCAACTATCAAAAACTTGACACATCAAACACGGACGCACGGGGAGGTCAGCTCTAGCAGAACACTTCGCCAACACCAGCCACCACATCAAATTCTCTCATTCTCTATTTAGCCCATCACATGATGTGCGAAAGCTCGGCAACTATCAACAACTTGACACGGTCCAACCCGGAAGAAGAAACGGTAAATAAATATTTTGTTGAAAAACGGTCATTTTTTTTTTTCAATTTTTAAACACTCCTTTAGAATATGCGACTGATTGACTCGCATTCTTAATAAGTTGGCAGTATGCTTTATTTACGAATCAGGTGGTGGTGAAATGAGTGAGACAGAAGACTTGGAGTTTCCTACAAATGAAGGAGCAAGAAGAATGGAGAGACTTCGTAAACGGTTCAGTTTCTCTCTGGAAGATATATCCGATGCAACTGTGCCTGTCTTTGTCCGTCTCAAGCCGAGAAAAGACACATCCAGAGTAGTATGCTATCATTTACTAAGCTAGGCTTCTCTTAAGCAAGTGCACAACAAACTTAAGTAAGCTAGCTTACTAATTATAGTTTAATGTTAGATTGTTTGAACTTTACTATAAAAAAAAACTATATGCAATTTATGCTTTCTCTAACCAAAATCCCGAACTAGTAACTAGTAACATATATCATCTCGTGGTTCATTATTAAAAATAAATATATTTCAAGAACTGAATTTATATGTGAAACAAATAAGCAACTCTTATAGCAAATAAAGAATCTTAGTTCTATCAGCGTGTGTGTTCAGTGTGTGTGTGTGTGTGTGTGTGTGTGTGTTGAGTTTTTTTTCCAAGGAGCAGTCTGAAAAAATAACTGACATCCCAAGTACTAATTCAACACATGGAATTTGATATTTTAATTCGGGGAGATAAAAAATATAAATTGAACTCAAGTGGTCATCTGCACAAATTATGTAGTTAAATGAAAATTTAGGCGAAACGCTGTGCCTAAAACTGATTTTTTGTAATTATCCAGGGAGAGGAGAGTTTCCACACTTCCCCCCTCAAGATCAAATTTTGTGGGAAGAACACAGGAAATGAAAAAATCATAGAAAAAAATAGTCGTAAGAGGAAATGTATGACAGCTTCGGCATTTCAGTTTTTTTTTTTTTTTCAATTTTACTTGTAACATTAAGTACCAAGTTAAATAATATAGATACACTAGAGTTGTGATTATATAAACTTTCCTCTGTTTTAGGCTGAAACTCTTAATATTGATACTTCCTCAAATTCGATTACAATCAAGAAAAAGACGGTGGAAAAAACGTAAGTATCATTTACAAGATAAATAAAACAATAAACATACATCCTTCGCATTAAATTATACAACTTGCAGGTTCCCACTGGATTACATCCAACTGATTACAGCCCAATCCCGGCCTATCCTCTGAAAGCAATTGTCTCCAGCCAGCCTTATCTCTATGATCAGGCATTGTCAATATCTCGACGCTCCTACTACACAGCCGCCATGTTGCGGGTGGTCGCCAACTCGATCATGGTCTTCTCTTCTTCCGAGTTGCAACAACCCTAACATCCCTAACCTAATATCCATATCTCGATGCACCCAACCACATAATCTCTCAGCCAACCTGTATCAGCAATCTCAATCATGGTCTTCCCTTCTTTCTGGTTGCCACAGGCTTACCTTCATCCCCGACACTACAGCCGATCCCGGACTCTAGACTCCAAGCGAAATTTTTTTCCTCCATCTCTAAACACAAACATTATACATATCCCCACGGTCTCAACAAACTCAGCTAACCTGGTCCGGTCATCTCCATTGCTTACATCGCATTTAACGAATGTGGTCTAACCATCACGACTGCGGTCTTCACTCCTTCCTTGACCTGTTAGAACCAAGGGTCAAAAATCCAAACCCAGGCTTCCAAAAAACTATCATTTTTATCTGCAGCCATTGTCCACATCCCTACTCTCCCAACAACCCAATCTAGTAATAAACGTAGACCAGCCATCTCTATTGTGTTCTTCAGTTTTCCCTAGTTCACTCTGGCTTACCATGCGCTACAACCCAGCCCAGGTCATGTCCTCCGAACGACATTTTCTCGAGACATCTCAATCCCCAGCCACTGTACACATCCCGGGGCTCCCAACCTCACAACCTGCTCTCCAACCTTGTAAGTGTATCTAGACCATGGTCATCCCTTCTTCCAGGTACCCACTGGCAAAAACTTCCAGCTTTCTACGGCCAAGCCTGGGTCATGTTCTCCAAACTAAATTCTCTCTAGCTATTTCTATCCTTGGCTATATTCCACGTTCCGAGGCGCTCCAATTTCTTGTTTTTATGTCCCATTGGTTTAAATACTTTCCCAGCATTGTAGCTCGGCTCGGCCTCTAGCCCCCAAAAGCTATATTATTCAGCCATTGTCCAAATCTCGTCGTTCCACCTCCTTATCTTAGTACACTGACATTATAGTTTTAACAGAAGAATCATTTTATTTCATATTATTCCCGAATATATTATATAAAACACAAAACTTGTATTTTTTGTAGCCTGTCCTTGAGTTAAGTTCAGACTGTCATTTTCTGATTTCGTCTGAGACTGTGGACCATTTTCTGTGACTGTGAAAATTTAAAGTAATTAAACTTGCTCTTCTTTTTTTAGCATTTACGTCGATATCACCACTAAAGAATTTGATTTTTCTTAATCTTCCGTTCACCCAATCAGGGTCAAAGAATGAGAGGTTATTTACCGGTAGGCAACCTATACTGAATATCCCTGGCAAGCCCTTATTTATGGATAAAAGCTTGCTCAAGGCGTTTGTGCCCGCAGCTTAAGGATTGGCTTCCCTTTCGAATCATTGTATTGCTTTTCTTAAAATATACCTCACTTCTAAACTAAATTGTGAAATTTACCGAACGTATGGACCTAAATTTTGTTACTAATTACATAATTTAGAAAAACGCTTTTTAATAGCTGCAATCTAGGGTTTATTAACTTATTGATAACCCTTAGGGTTTAAAGGTTATTGAAGTGTAGCATTCTTTGTCACCTTTCAGATTAATTTCAGATAGTAATAAAAAAATATCGCCATAGTTATCTTGTTTATGAAAATAATTATTTATCCTACACAGTTACAGATTTACTCACATATTTGAAGCTGAGACGTCGCAGGAAGAAATTTTCGAAAAATGTGCCAAACCCTACTTGCAAGGCTTTCTGAAAGGGACACAAAAAAACATATTTATATTTACATATGGAGCATCCTGTTCTGGAAAGACTTACACAATTCAAGGTCGGATAATAGTAATATTACATCCTTAACAAATTAACACAATGTCTATTCCATGGTATTTGATAAAACAACAGCCTTAAATGTTCAAATGGAGAGTTTTATGACCGTAGATATTATTATTACATGATTTTAGTTGGGGTTCGGTCAAGGTAGATCCAAAAAAAATACAAATTTAACAAAAGTGTATTTTTTTAAAAGATTATCTGCCAACGTTTCGGCTTTACTTGTAAGCTATCTTCAGGCCTATCATGAGATAGGATGTCCTGTCCCTAAGTTAACATTTCCATGACTGAGAAAAATTCAGATTCAGAAAGAAATTTCTGACTGAGAGATACAGTTCAGTAATTTCCTTTATCTTAGAGACAGGACATCCTCTCTCATCTTCATGATAGGCAGCCCTGAAGATGGCTTACAAGTTAAGCCGAAACGTTGGCAGATAATCTTTTAAAAAAATTGTTTTTTTTTGTTTTTAAATTTGTAATTTTTTTTTTTTTTTTTTTTTTTTTTATCTACCTTGACCGAACCCCGACAAAATCATTTAACAACAGCCTTAAATTACCCGAAACTTTGTTTCAACCAAATTTTAAAATTTAAATTCAACTACCTGCGCTTAAGTGCAATAGGTCAAATTCATAAAAATTAAAAATATGTTGGGATGCCAGATTTTTCAATGAAGTAAGAATTAATTACAAGAATACCAAAACGACGTTTGTTTAATTAGATTTTTAACTGCGAAAGAGCATATGAAAAATAGATGTCTAATAGAAACATTTTGATCCTCGTCAATGTTGAAAAACACATGGCAATTCTGAGTGAAGGCTGCTGGACACGCTGTAAGCGTAAGAAAGAGGAGAAACGAATCCCAATGAATTTGTCAACACATGAGATGTAGGTTTCAGCGAACCTTCCTCTATAAGATACCAACTTATTGAGGTCGTTCATAAAATCGCTTGCGCTAATCGAGCCAAAGAAGACATTCAAGTCATATGATGCTACTAAGCCTGTGGGATTCCTGGCACCAAGAAGTATGAGTTTCGCCAAGAATAGTCTCAGCTGTATTGCTTTTATATACCGTTACAATTTTTGTTTGCCCCATGTTGAAAAATTCTAAGATCTTAAAGAAAAACAGAAATATTATTTCTAGTATCCTATGCTGCTTTGTTGAATTTTCAAAAGCTATTAGGAAAGACTCCTAAACTTTCTTCTTCCCAGCTTGACAACATCTCCAAGGCTCCCAAACCATCCTTTTATATATTTCTCATAACGTGGTAACCAAAATTACCAACCAGGGTAGGTGTCTTTAATGCTTCAAGCCCTGACTCTTCTGGTGCTTCTTTAAATGACCGTTTGTTTAAAGGACCCAAACCATAATCTGACCTTTCGATGGTTCTGTTAATTTCCGGCTTGAAAAAGTTGCCCTGTGCAGAGACATATAAAAAAAAACATGTAGTTCACGTAGGCTTCCACAGTCATCAGATGTATGTAAAGTTTTTTCGGGGTTGGACCGTGTAAAGTTTTTGATGGTTGCCGAGCTTTTGCACATCCTGTGATGGCTTCTTCAGGGCTGAATAGAGAATGAGAGAGTTTGATGTGGTGGCAACACCAAAAACAGCTCTCATTCTCAATTCAGTCCTGAAGAAGCCATCACAGGATGTGCGAAAGCTCGGCAACCATCAAAAACTTTACACGGTCCAACCCCGAAAAAACTTTACATACAAAAAACATGTCGTCAAGTGCTTGTCGCCACCTTCACTACATTTTCTGGACCCTGACAGCACTTCAGAAATCAAAGAACCGAAACTGGATACCGTATGTTACGGTTTGGCTCCTTCCAGCATTCCTTTCCATGCTCGTGCTGCATCAAGTCGTAAAAGATAAAGTTTCCGCTTTCCCTTGGTCTTCAAGTATCTTGATGAATGTAACTTGACTGATGGCAGCAGTGTTGATGGCATAATCACCGTTATGCAAATGACGACCAAACTGTTTGTTGTCTGCGTTGGCAATTAGCCAAATTGCTATGCTTAGGCGGATTTGAACTCCACAATTGGTCCACCAGTCACCCTTCAAGTTCTTCAGGATATGTCTGAGAAACATTGCGAATCTCCTTTAGATTCATTCAGAAATGATGAGGACAAGTCATTGAAAAATTTGGGGTTAAAGTTAAAGCTAAAGATCTGTTTGTATACAGAGTGATACTCTTGAACGATAATTCATGCCAGGTCTTAGTCAGTCTCATTAACTAACCCAGGAAACACAGTCATGATTTTTCAATAGCAGTAGAAAAAGACTGCTTTCACTTATAGAATCATAAGATATTTTGAAATCCACGAATAGGGCGTGTACCTTCACAGAAATGTAGTGACTAATGTAATTTAATGTATCCATTATTATTCCATTGTTTCAATCAGATAAATTTGATAGCTACAGATATATTACTGACCCCCCTCCCATTGTAACATAGGAGAGCCGGAAAGCCCTGGTATCATCCCGCGTCTTTTGGCAGCACTTTTCAAGTCGGTGGAAGGCCACTTGGAGTACGAGCCAAAGTCTAGACCCAACCAAAATGGAGTCATCCTTCAGTCATTGCAAGCCGAACAAAGGCAGGAGAAGAATCTCATACTGAAGCTATCCAAAACCTTAGTAAGTGTAGCTTTTTTTTATGGACATTATTTTTGTTATTTAATACACATTTCTTTCCCCAGAAAAAAAAAACATTCCCTGACCCTGGCAGTCAGGAAGTATGCTGAGTTATCTCGTCGGAAAATTTCATAATTGACATTCCTGAATTTTTTTAAAATAACCAGTACTAGGTAATACAACTCCCACTTACTCTATGCTTTCTCGTGTAACTCATTATGTTATTATTAATTAAAACAATCTTAGTAATGTTACATTCATAAAGTTCATTGATAATAAGAGAGTCCTTTAAGGACTCTTACACAGACATTAGTCTATTCATTAGAATAGGAACTGGAAACTTACAATAGATAACAAGCTAATACTGTACAAAACCAATCTGGATATGTGGTGCAGAGCTCTTGGAGTACCGCCAACATCCAATATCACTTTAAGGCCAACATCCAATGTTTGTATAAACACTTCAATCCAAAATCCTCAGAATAATCGCAAATGCTCCATATTATATATCCAAATCTATCCTTCAACTTGACTTCAATATCCCTTCAGTCCTAGAAATCATTTCCCACCGCTTCGCCCTTTTCCTTGGTAAACTGCCATTTCACGCAAACCCATTTGCATAGGACCTGTCCTCTAACTGCAATCTCTACTACCACCCTTTTCCCTTAAGGAAATTTAATTATACTATAAGGAAAATGAACTTTTATATGCACTAGAACGATTTATATAAATATATATTAGTGACTATAATTTTTTAATCTAATAGGTTGAGAGGAAATCAAATTTTCAAAATATCTTGAGATTTAAATTTCAGACGGTCATTAGAATCCTTTGGCGTTAATGGCCTTCAGGCTGCCACGACATTAAAAAATAAAATAAATAGAAAAACAAAAACTATCCGTCCTAACCTCAATAAATGACTTTGAAATTCGCTAAAATAGGTCCAATTTCCGAATGTGATTTCTCTATTAACAAAGATTAAAGCTCGTTTAAGCCCCATATAGCTATGGGGGCTTATTACAATATGGTATATTATTCGTAAACATTTTTTTTTTTAATTGCTTCAGTAACAAACGTAATAAAGTTACACCCCGCACCCATGATGTTTACAACTTATATTAAGTTACTTCAACACTTAGCGGATTCTCTTCTTCTAAATGGAATCAAAATAAACTTAATTTTTAGTTTTACTGATGTAATCCATAGTGGTAGTCTGAGTTATATTTACGCATATTGCTCTATCAAACTAGTAAGATCAAATAAATGTAATAATATATATAAATATACTAATGGTTTATCGGTATCAATTATTTAAAAACATTAAGAATCGTGGAGCTTAATATTAATAATTAATTCATTTATATAATATATTTAAAAGTAATCGTAAAAAAATGGTCTTACCAGGTGNAACTTTTTACTAGTAAATAACCTACTAAATAAGGTGGATATTAAAATCTCCGATTAAAACAGGAACTAGCTGTTTTTAATAACAAGTCATTGTCGACCTACACAGTTTATAGTCAAGTAATCTTCATAGAACCATAGGTTTCCATGAATAAAGAGATCCAATCCAGGAGAAAGAAGTAAGACTGTGGAAGTCTTCCATTCATAAAATTTTAAGTTATATGCTTCATAGAATATTATAAATTAATAAACAATTAATGAGAGGGAATAGAATAAAAAAAATCTATCTGTCCCAGCTGGGAATCCAACCTGGATCTCCTGCTTTCCGGGCCGGTGCATTTATCAGTTATGCTACCAGGACAGTATTTACGTGGGATAAAATACCCCAACCAAATAAAATATTTATTATAAATTAATACCGATTCGGAACAATATGACACAGTATGAAACACGTCTATGGAGGATTTTCGAGTGGCTGAGGCCAATAATTTTCCCTTTGTCCAAGGGACATTTACATTGACAACAATGTTTAACAAAACTATAACTATGTAAGGTTAGGTGACTATTTTCTCTGCGAGAGAGAGGGACATACTCTTCTTCGCTACATTCTCAATGAGTTTGGCAACCAGTAAAAAGAAATATCAGTTATTTTATATTTTAAAAAATAAACAGTATGGAAAGAGCACATCACTGAATTGTCTTAAGCTTTAAGACAAGAAAATATATTATTAAAAGTAGCAACTGTCAAATACAGAAAAAAAAAGTTGCATTGTATCTTGAAAGGCTCAATATTATTAAACAGGGTGATTATTTTTTTCATCGGTAGGATCCGTATAAAAGAAAATAAACAGTCATGGAAAAAAAAGTGGTTAGTTTTCAGTAAAGTCTTCCATTAACTTATTTTTGATGATTGAAGAAATTCGAAAAATTGTAACTATAATCAACAAAGTCGTTACATTTAATTAAATTAGTAAGTTCTTCTTAAGAGATAACTTATAATTCTTTTGTAAACTTAGAAAGTAAACACACAAGGCATTTATTTACTAAATATTGTTAATTTAGCTTTACTAGTTTTGCGTTCATCATTATCTCTAAACTATTAATTACCGTTTACAGTGAACAAATAATGAAAAAATAAATCACTAACTTTTGCCAATAGAACTACTTCAAAAATAAATTCTGCCTAGAATTTATATAATATATTTAAAAGTAATCGTAAAAAAATGGTCTTACCAGGTGGTACGTGATTTTTACCTGAAATTCAAAATTCTATTTTCCATTGAATCCTTTAATCAGCCCGCAAACAATGATATATGCCTTCTGAAGCTTACGGAGATAACTAGTCAATTTTAAAAACAGGCAAACAGTAAGGACTATATTTAACATTCATGCCATGTATAAATTGTTACTTTGGATATAATAGTATAGCTTATGATTTCAGTTGAACATGTCGTTTTCGAAGAACCGTGTCATTTGTAAGTATTTATTCTACTTGTTGACAAATATATAAGAGTATTTGTAAAGATACTTTTACTTGTATATAATCTAATTTTTACAAATGAATATGTAAACAATAAATTAGTAGAAAATTGTCACGCTATTGGCTATCTTCCACGTCCTAATGGCGAGCGCTTTCGGCAGTACTTTGCCATCTTCGGGTTAAACATAGACTTATACACATCCTCCGGTACTGTCTGATGTCTAACTGATTGTTTCACTGTAATGAATCTGTCAATATAGTCCACGGGATTTTTATCGGTTAGGTTTGTCAAGTGGTAATAATCCCAAACTACCTGTCAAAATTAACGGATAAAACCCATTGGCTGGATTGTCAGACTAATTACAGGAAAACAATCAGTTAAACATCGAACAGGGACTGAAAAAGTGTACAAGTCGTTTATCGGCCCGAGTATGGCCGGATGCGCTCGCTATTAGAAGCGGAAGACAGCCAATGACGACGGAATCCCTATAGGTTTGTTGATTATACATTTCAAAAACAAATAAATTTGGTCACAGGCCTCTTTTTGTTCTATTAATCATATATAATACTTAAAAGGAAATTTTAACTTTTTTTTTGTAAAACGATTTCGCTTTGCCTCGAGTGCAAAAGTATGTATATATATACACATTTTCACTTCAAGCAAAGTTTGCAGTGTGAAGAATAAAAAGGATAGGTCTGAGCACACAGACCTGCAGAACGCCTCCTTTCATTGGGTAGTGTTCGGTGTAATCCGATCCTTGTCGGACCTGAAAGAAACGCTTAGAAAGGTAAGACTTATGCAATAGGTATGCTTGGAAATATGGATTTGAGATTTCTTATGGACCAGTATTCCATACTCGGTCACATATTAAAGTGACGTACAAGAATGCCCCAGCATTCTTTTCGCTAAAGGGAAGAGGAGATAAAATCAAATACACGAAGCACCTGCTGGACCGTTGAATGCAGGAATTAGAAGTCATACTGACGAAACATGAAAAAACTTTCAAGGAATTTAATAGAGGTATCATTCGTTTTAAAATAAGTTTCTCGCAGACCGTGGACATTAAAGAAATAATGCTGATTGGGTGATAGCATAACGCAATATGGATAGGTTTACGAGATTTGTGAGAGCTTCCAGGGGGGTGGTAATAAGTAGTTTGTAAAAAAAATTGTAGAAGTAGGCCAGAACAATAATGTTTTTCAGGGAGATTTCATAATATTAGCACATTGATTAAGTACTAGCCGAGTGCTTTGCGCTTAGGCAGTGTTTAAAATATACTTAACCTCAGCAGGGGTTATAGACTTAATTAGCAAGGACTTAAGTAATGGTACGCTCAGTGACTCCTTAGCTGTTTGACAAATATCAGGATCTGGTTGAGGATGTTTCTTTGAGATTTTGAGCAAATATTTGGGCCTTATCTTTGCTATAAAATACCCAGGAATCATCTCCTCGATGTAAGAAGCCAAAATATTAATAGCACTTCAAAATTCTGTGGGTGGCAATCCGAAGTGACCGCTACTTATTACGAGGTGAAAAGAATCGCTTCTACAAGAGTTCCGAACGATAGCCAGTCTACAGGACAATGAATCAGGACTGATGAAAATTCTCTAGAGATGTGTATTATAAACAATGTGTGAATATTATATCATTTAAAATTGTTAAAGAGTGATCAAGGATTTTTATGTTTATAAAATTCTACAATCATATATCGAAAAGGTGATTAACACAAGTGGGCCTGAAGGTAGAAGATAACGGACGAAAAGAGAAATTTCGAGAAGATACTGAGCACAACCACGGGAGTTTGTCGTTCTCGAACCTCATTGCTTGTGTTTCACATTAAAAAATCTTCACCGTAGAAAAAAAAAAGGTGGGATAATACACAGGACATTTCGACAACGTAGTTTTTTATTTACCCTTAAAATAATATCAAATTAGGTAGATAGCTGATAATATTGAAGGTACGGCATTCCAGCTTTCTCTGACCTGGAGGAACTGAAAGTATCTTCAGGCAAGATGAAGTTGGCAGACCCGGATGGCTCGTACTCCATCTGGCTCTCGTACTACGAGATCTACAACGAACAGGTCTTCGATCTCTTAGACGAGCCCAGGGAGAGCAGACCTCACCTCAGGATACTCAACGACAAGTGCGCGGCTTTCGTTGAAGGTAAAAACAACTGGAAATATAAATAACTTTAAATAAACGATATTTTATTGTTGCCACATTCGAAGCCCATAATTAACCAAAATATACAATATATATA
>KZ810445.1:24312-47840 GCA_000696205.2 Oncopeltus fasciatus
TTATAAATTTATAATGTAACTTTATCTTATTAAAAAAAAAAGTTTTATATTGTTGCTTCTCTTTAGAAGGTTTTTGATTTTGATTTGTTATAGTCCGTTGAGCAGGTTAGTGTGCACTTGTTATCGATGTTGATTGTGTTTTGTTTTGAACAAATCTCTTTGTTAAATTTTCAAAAAGCAGTAAGTTGGAAATTTAAGTCAAACCATTAAAATTTGCTTATCATTTATTAATAAAAGCCGAAATGAGTTTTGGCAATGATATTGTTGATGAAGACGCTGCAGATCTTCAGTTCCCTAAAGGTATTGATGCAAAGTTTTTCTTCATGTTGAAAATTAAAAAAAAAAAAAATATTTCTAATGATTAATTTTGTAGATTCATTAACTTCCTGTGTATAAACTTAATAATTTTGTTTTACTATTGTGTTAAAGTTCAAACCAAACATATGAGATTTTCAGTAAGTTTCTTTAAATTTCTTTGCCAACTATCGTAGCCTTAAATTTCAATATTGATTTTGGACATTATTAAAATTGTTTATTGATATATGTACAATTCATTCATTTTATACAGAAAATAGTGATACTCAAGTAAATCAAGCTATTCACATTGGTACTATAAAACATCTTTCTAGGGATCTTGACCCATCCTACTTTAAAGAAGATAAAAGTGTTATATAAAAATATTTATATCTGTACTCACACACTTGACATCTGAATAAATGTAATTTTTTTGGTGCTCGATAGCATCCACAATTTTAAAACTAATGAAACCGAATTATTTTTTCTCTTAATTTCTTAACGGAGAAACCAAAATCTACAACCTTAACTTAATTTATATTAGTGTTACAAAGAATTTTTATAACAAAGTAGGTGTATAATTTACCTTTAAAACATTTATATTCTATATTGTTTCTTAATTTTCTAATGGTTATAAAATTCTAAAACTTTTTGGGAAAACACTTTAGAAAGCAGAATTTATGAATTAACAATTTCTTTGTAAATATTAAATTACAAGGAACCAAAAATTGAAAATAGACTTTCTGATACTTAAATGTTTCTTCATAACAAAACATCAAGTCAAATATACACATATGCAATATTTCTTCTTTAAATCAAATTTTATTTCAATATTTCTTGGGACTGATAGTCTGTATTTATTTCTTAGAGTTTGAGAGTGCAGAAACACTTCTAATATCTGAGGTTCATCTCTTGCTAGATCATCGAAAGCAACAGAATGAATCAGCTGAGGAAGAACAAGAGTTATCTGAAGTCTTTCTGAAAACATTGACATATACAGAGAGGTTTAGGAAATTCAAAAACAAAGAGACAATTGCTGCTGTCAGAAGGTACTGCTTTGTTGTTCTCGTTTTACCTCATTATTTTAGATATAATGTTTTATTACATGTTATCGGTATCATATCTCATATTTGAAGAAAAAATAATTTCATATATATATGTAGCAAATCAATTTTATTTACTTAATTTGTTCAAAAATGTTCTTTATTAATAAAATTTGCTATTTTAGTTAATTTTAAGGAAAGAAATCTTTGAACTTATTAATATTGTGTAGGAAATTTAAGCATCATTTTTTGTTTTAAAAAGTTTAAAGTAGTTTAAGAAGTTTAAGGGTTAAAAGTAGGTATCTATACTCATACACACATATTCATACAGTGGGTGTCTCAAAATTAATGCAAGATTTGAATTAAAAAGAAATCACAGTTTTTAGTATTTTTATTGTTATTTTTTTATTGAATCATAAAGTACATAGGATAGGGTTATTTATGGAATAACACATCGGGCAAATGGCCTCCACAGCTTTGCATGTACATGTGTAATCGTTCGTCAAAATTTTCCATGACCATTTTGATTTAATGTGGTTGAATTTTGTTGATGCTGTGTTGAATCTCCTCTTTTAATGCACAGGTGGTTTTGGGCTTTTGACATAAACCTGTGATTACAAACAACCCCATAAAAAGAAATCTAATTGTGTAATATTACACGATCTAGTAGCTAATTCTGATCACCAAAACGAGAGAGTACACGACCTGGAAATGTCTCATGCAGTAATTGAATTGTTTCTCGGGCTCTGTGGCAAACACATTTGCCCGATTTGTTATTCCATAAATAACCCTATCCTATGAACTTTGTTTCAATAAAAAAAATAACAATAAAAATACTAAAAAACTATGTTTTCTGTTAAATTCAAATATTGCATTAATTTGGGACACCCGTATAGGGTCCGTATAGTACATATAATTGAATTTTGGTGAGTATACAATTTTTAGATCAGAAGGAAATATTTGACCTTGTATATCAAATTGTGTATGAGTATATCAAAAGGCTCTGTCAGAAATATTTGAAGTTCTATGCTTTTATTTGCCTGGCTTGTCAGAAAACTCCCTGCAATGATCATCATGAATTTATATATATTCAAGGATAATACTTATATTTATTTCTAATTCATCAATTTTTATAATTTTTTTATTAATATAATCATAGAACTTGATATGTAATATAGTATAAGTAATTTATTTCCTCACACTATTGGTTGTCTAATTTCATCCTCGTGCACTTATTTTTTATTGTTACACATTAACTCTAGAGTCTGTATTTTTGTAGTTTTCCAGCCCTGAAGATGACTTGCATTGCAAACCGAAGCATTGGAATTAAAGAATAAATTCCTTTGAATTTTTTTATACAAGTATTTTTTTCTAAATTCCTTTCTGATTGAACCTCAACTACTTATTTACTTATCTAATTTCAAGTTAAATTTTATACTATCCTTAGTTTGTAATGTGGGAATGGTGGTCTGGTGTTAAGATACTGGACTCCTGAGTCAAAAGTCACAATTGTCAGTTTGTTTTTTATTTATGTGCTTCAGTTTGTAGTGACCTAGAGGATTTATGTTGCACTCCTAGGGAATACCCAGCTTCAATTGGGTATTGAATAGGTAAAAATCAGGCGGCCAGGTGTGCTGACCACATATCTTCTCTTGTGTGTCAGGGGTCGAGAATTATTACATCTCTAACATGTAATTCCCCCCTAAATGGCATGTTACGGTCATGGGTTTTTTATTTATTTTATAATGTGGCATATCTCCCTAGTTTAATTATATTTGGTATTTTAAGGTTATTTTGTTTTTATAAATATAATAATTTAATAATAAAAAAAAGAATATGTCTTAACATCCATTAAGGATTGACAATTGACTACTTCTTGGTAAATAGTAAATTAACTATGTCTAAGTTGATCATCTTTTTGGGAAATTTTAGTAGACAGAGAGAGCTTCAGACTCAGCAAAATGACAGGTTATGATCTTCAAAATTAGATATTCTAAAGCAGGAATCTTTGAATTTAAATATGTTTGTAGATTAAGATTAAATTCAACCAATGTTAAAACTGGTTTTAATTAGGCGATGTATTTCGTCTTTCTCGTGGGTTAGGCTCTCGCTAGTGTGTTGGGAATTTAATAAGTTATGTAGCTCGTCTGGGTGGTGTAATGGAAACATACTAGCCCGGAAAGCAGGAGATCCAGGTTCGAGTCCTGGCTGGGACAGATAGATTTTTTATTCTATTCCCTCTCATTAATTGTTTAAAATTTAAGTAGGATAATAAACCACAACTAAATTAATATTTGTAGTAATGTGTTACATTATGTGTTATGGCGTATAAAAATAAATTATAAGTATTACATGACATATACAAATTTCATTTGTTGATAGACATATTCAAAAGTCTAATTGTTTATTTAGACTCCTGGAAATAAATATTCGATTCGATTCTATTCTATTTTTAGATTTGATGATATGCTCAGTGTAAATGAAAGAAAGAATTGTAACCCATAAGTTAGTACCAAATCGGAGGATAACTAATCTATTTAGTATAAACTTTGAGCAATATTACAATCCTGGTGCTCATCTTACTGTGAATTTCAAGGGATTTTATCCCCTTTTTATTATTAATGTATACATAAAATTTAAAACTGAAAAATATGGAATCAAAATTTTGACATTTGCAAATTGACTGCAATACTGCTTGCTATAAGAGTTTTTAAATTTATCTGAAACATGTTGGGAAGCCAGAAAAACTATAAGGTAAAAAGAGTTATGGATTTAATGGACATCTTCCAGAATGGATATGAGATTACTGTCAATAATTGTTTCATACCACTGGATTGTCTGAGAAACAAATATAAAGAAAATTATCACTTTCTGGGGCTTAAAATACAAAAAAACAAGACTTAATATTCCCTGAATTTTGTCTTCAAAACAATAGCTACTGTATTCTTTTTATTTTTGCTGCCGATCTGAAATCACATTAGTTTCCAATGTCAATCACTTATAAATGTATCCCTACTGAACACTACTCCAGTGAGATTTATCTGGCAGTTGATGAGAAGACCTCAGTAATTAATAGATTTTATGACAAGCAAGAGGACTGCCAGAGGATAACACGAAGATGGTGTGAATGTATTTTTCACAAAATGGAATGTAGATGGTAAAATGGAAGATTTTTATTTTTGTGAAAGAACGCCATTCTTGTTGAACTTAATAAACATACAAGACAAGGATCATATTATTTTTAACATCCAACTGTTTCAAAAGAGATGAAGTTATCATGCCTAATAACAATTTCTGAAACCCACTTAAAGATATTCCTGTTCATGTTCCTCCACAATGAAGGCTTATCACTCTCCCTCCCTCCTTGCTTGCATCTAACCGCTACTAAGTATTTTGCAGCATGATCATCAGTCACATAGATATTTCTGAGTGATGTTTTTTTTTAAACGTCTAGTTTGATAATAGTAAAGGTGTTATCACCTTTGGATAACACAATTATGTTGGAGTGTCATGATAAATGAACATAAAATTAGGTTTTGTTATGACCGAAACAACATAAAATGTCCAATTAAAAGCTTATGTGTTAACTATTATTTTTAGTCTAATTGAATTTGACATGGTTTTTTTCCTGTCAAAATATGCTGATTATGATGATTATAACTAACTTATTTTAATAAAATATATTAATTGATAACACTGCACAACAAAAAAATATTTTTTGAATGTTTCCTACACTAAATTAGTCTATTTCTACTAATTTTGGGGTGATAAAAATGAAAATAACATTGAAAAATTTTTACTAGGTATGCAAGTTTAAAATGTCGTTTATTTCTTAAAATATATACACAGTAAATTAAAAAAAAGTATAATATAAAAAAACAATATTGTTATGTTTCTTTTAGAATATTTTAAGTACAAAATTGATTAAAAAAAACATTATTCTTAGTGTTTTGACAAATAAAAGAGGTTTGTACCACCAAATTTCAATTAAGTCAATCCGATGTATTGTAAGATCGCTGTCGTTTAGCTTGTCTTTTATAAAACACTTCTGGAGCATCCCTACACACAGACCAGCAGTAGTCTGCAAGCATTGCTTCATTCCAACGGCCCTGATATCTCTGTTCTATTAAGGCAATGTCTTGATGGAATCTTTCTCCATGTTCGTCACTCACAGCTCCACAGTTTTGTGGGAAGAAATTAAGATGAGAGTGAAGAAAATGAATTTTTAAGGACATGTTGCATCCAAGTTGGTGGTAAGCTTGAAGAAGCTCTTTAACCAATGCTGTGAAGTTATCATCTCTTTTGTTACCTAAAAACCCATGTACAACTCCCTTAAAGGCTTCCCAGGCTCTTTTTTCATTTCCTGTTAAAATCATGTCAAAAGCAGGATCATTTACGATTTCACGTATTTGAGGCCCAATAAAGATGCCTTCCTTGACTTTAGCATCACTCAACCTGGGAAACTTTGCTCTCAAGTACTTAAAAGCTTGTCCTTCCTGGTCCATCGCCTTCACAAAGTTTTTCATTAGTCCCAACTTAATATGTAATGGGGGAAGGAGAACATCCTTAGGATCTACAAGAGGCTCGTAAACTACATTTTTCTCATTAGCGTTTAGGTCTCGTGTAGGCCAGTTCACTTTTTTATAGTGAGATTTTCTATCCCGACTGTCCCACAGACACAAAAAACAACAGTACTTGGTGAACCCTAATTGCATTCCTAGGAGTATAGCAATGACTTTCAGATCACCACAGATTTGCCACTTGTGTTGTTCATATTTGATTGATTGGAGAAGTGTTTTCATATTTATATACGTTTCCTTCATGTGAACTGCATGACCTATAGGAATAGAAGGTAGCTGATTTCCATTATGCAGAAGTACAGCTTTTAAGCTTAGTTTTGAAGAGTCTATAAACAGTCTCCATTCAGATGGAGTGTGACCCAAATTCAAGCAGTCCATCAAACCATTAACATCAGAACAAACTACGAGGTTTTCTTTTTTCTCAAAAAAAGGAAGCAAATCTTTTTGACGCTGTCTGTACTGAGATATTTTCACATCATGTTTTAGAAGATTCCACTGTTGTAGTCTTGACCCTAACAGCTCAGCCTTTTCCTTAGACAAGCCAAGATCTCTTATAAGGTCACTCAACTCTGCTTGACTAATTCTGTGCGGATCACTAGACCTATCGCTTACATCAAAATCAGGGTCATAGGATGTAGAAGGATGGGTTGCTTCTTGTAAACAGACTTCATCACTTTCCTCTAAAATTTCATAGTTTTGGGGTGGAGAAGGGACTGGCAAATTGTCTGAGTGTGGTACAGGCCGAAGAGCAGATGGGAGATTAGGGTATTTCACCGTTCCTCTTTTCTTCATAGATAAACCTTGCTTAATGGGAGGAGTTAAGCAGAAATAACAGTCGTCTGTATGATTGGTAGGCTCACGCCAAACCATAGGTACTGCAAAAGCCATTGCCCGCTTGTTATTTTTCAGCCACTCTCGCAATATGACGGAACAAGAATTACAACATATATGAGGAGCCCATGATTTATCTTGGTCCCCAACTTTTACACCAAAATAATGTTCATAGGCAGTCTTAATGATAGGTGACATTTTACGTTTCTGAGCCTTAAATGTTATTTCACCACATATATAGCAAAAGCTATCGACAGAATTCACACACTTTCGAGGCATTTCAGATCAGCACTTAAATTAATTTAAAAATCAACTTCACACGATAATTTCAATAGCAACCACGTGCGTACAATTGACAAACTCGCAAAGGTTATGTTTACTACTTATGAACAGCTGATGAGAGGGGTGTTATGTAAACAAACATGTGTACCAACTGTTGGTGATGAAATATTTCATTTGTTGAAAACTCAATATATATATAATAGAATGATACTATATCTTGAAAACAAGAGCTAATAAATAATTTTTATGGCCATTTTCGGTTTTAACACGTGGAAATACATTAAAATCAGCTAATTTCAACCCCGAAACAAAAACTTTGTTGTTCAGTGTAATTAAAAGCTATTAAAGTGATTTTAATGAAATTTACATTTTGAGTTGTTCCTGGACTTGTGAAATATCTAATTTAATCTGAACTTGATCATATGACTGAATAGTGAATTAATGACTAAATTAGCTACAACATTAAGATGTTTATTCTTATAGATTTCAGGATTTATTCCCTATGACAAGTGTAAAAATCTATTTTTGTCATTTTAGAATCTCTAATAGATTATTTTTTAAATAAAATAATTTTTATAATTTTGTTTAACTTGCATAATTTTTTGTATTTATTATGGAAAAAAGCATATAAAATTAGTTTGTTTTTTTTCAATTGTATTTAGAATAACTTGCTGTATTCTTGTTTTACTGTGGTAGTCAATAGCATGTAATTTATTTAATTATTTATTTTTTGAATTTAGCCTACTAACCCAAAAGAAGCTTCACAAGTTTGAGCTGGCTTCAATAGCAAACCTTTGCCCTGAATTGCCTGAAGAAGCAAAAGCTCTTATTCCAAGGTAATTAAGAAATGTAATAGGTATACCGGTAGACTCTTTTTAATTTCATTCAGTAATATATTATTATATGTCTTATCTTTTATGTTTTAGTTTGGAAGGGAGGTTTGAAGATGAAGAACTTCGACAAATTTTAGATGATATTCAAACAAAACGGAGCTTACAATACTGAGGGCAAAGAAATAAATGTTGTTATTATGGTATATTTATATACTTTAAAAAATTTTTTTATTTATTTTAATTGTAAATAAATTATTTAATTATTTGTCATATGCCACTGTAGTTATCATATACTTAGCATAACATTAATGATGGCCAATTCTGTACCAACTTGGGAGTCAAATGGAAAACCATTGAAACCTATTACTCTGCCATTACTAATATTTCCATCCCTCTTATTCCATTCACCAATATCTGTAATCAGCTCTTCTATATATCTAAATTCCTTTAATACCCAAACATTTTTCTTTATCCATGAAAGTCCATGCTTAAATACTGTTCTCAGCATCCGTACCAATAAAGTGGAAGATAAGCAGTCAGAAAGGCTTGTCTTTTGTTTATCCTTTCTGTTTTGCTCCACAATTTCTCATTTCAGAACTCCATATTCCTCTTTTCTTATAAGCATCTATTATTCCCCCCCCCCCTTTTTTTTTATTAGTCCTTTTCCCAAACTTCATTTAGTTCACCAGCAACCATGAATTACAACATGCAATTCATGACTCTCTCCCTTCGTTATCCCCATAGGTATGNCATTTTCGGTTTTAACACGTGGAAATACATTAAAATCAGCTAATTTCAACCCCGAAACAAAAACTTTGTTGTTCAGTGTAATTAAAAGCTATTAAAGTGATTTTAATGAAATTTACATTTTGAGTTGTTCCTGGACTTGTGAAATATCTAATTTAATCTGAACTTGATCATATGACTGAATAGTGAATTAATGACTAAATTAGCTACAACATTAAGATGTTTATTCTTATAGATTTCAGGATTTATTCCCTATGACAAGTGTAAAAATCTATTTTTGTCATTTTAGAATCTCTAATAGATTATTTTTTAAATAAAATAATTTTTATAATTTTGTTTAACTTGCATAATTTTTTGTATTTATTATGGAAAAAAGCATATAAAATTAGTTTGTTTTTTTTCAATTGTATTTAGAATAACTTGCTGTATTCTTGTTTTACTGTGGTAGTCAATAGCATGTAATTTATTTAATTATTTATTTTTTGAATTTAGCCTACTAACCCAAAAGAAGCTTCACAAGTTTGAGCTGGCTTCAATAGCAAACCTTTGCCCTGAATTGCCTGAAGANAGTGGCGATGGAGATTTTTTTCACGAGTGTATTAATTTCTAGTTTGAGGAACTCTACAATTTAAATCTACTATCTCAAGAAGGGGTTGAGGGAAATTTACATGAGTTTGAATTAAAAAAAATAAACTACATCATTATAGGGATATTATAATTAGTGGGAAAAGAGAAAAAAATTACTTTCTCTTAATATAGCTGAAAATTAAATTATTGGAACGACTTGAAATCTATAAACATCTATTTAGGAAGAAATATAGAGATATGACGAAAATCACGAAAAAAATGTTTTTGATAATAATTTTTTACATATTCGTCAAGGGGGTGAAATCCCGAAGTCGATAGATGTAGCCTTCCGAAGTTAGACTGCTACTACAGGTACCTCACAGGGATAAAGACAAACAACATTTCAAATTTTATGAAAATCAGTTGGGCATATTCTTTTAACAATTTTCATTACTTTGGAGTGTTGGTTATTTATGAATGAGTAAAAAATGGCAATTACATTTGCTTATTAAGTTATTTAATAACTAATCAGTATAGTTCAGAAATATTTTTAAATTAAATTTCCATGTCATGTAAAATGTATCCTTTATTAATAAACAAAGCTTTGTTCAGTTTTATTGCTCTAAAGTAAATATTACGCCCGCTGCAGCGAAAAAAACATTTTTAGTCGTTTCAGTCCTCCCCCCAATAATGAACTCAGTTTTTACATTTTTATCAAGAAAAACAATTGAATTCGAATATATTAAAATCGTAAAATTAAAATGTAATTTCAGATAAACTATCATTCCTAATTATTTTAATTAACTCGTAAAATATTTCTTGTGTAAAATAACTAATCTGACTCGAGTTTATTTATTTTAAACTTTGTATCTCGCCCATTGCAAAGAAAAAAAAAAGAAAAAAAAAGATAGTTTTTTTCTCGTACTTTCTGTTTAACGAATGGTCACTCTTATTGTTCCGATTTTATTTCTCAATCAGAAACTTAACTTTTCATTTTGTATTTAAAAGCTACCGAATTTCGCGAAGAAAAATTTTAAATCGCGTTGATAAGGCATACGCCTACCTATACACATATGTGAGTTTTACTGAGCTTTAACGATCTGTTTTGCAGAAGGTAAAGATACAAACACTCATGTAAATAATTATTTATTTATGTATACACATATATTTGAAATAATTTTATTTATTTATTGCAATTTTAACATTTTTATATATTTATGTAGCACAATATACTATTTTTTTTGTGACACTAAGACTGATTCTAATTTCTGTTCTATAACTGAAAAACGACAAAAACACTAATGATTTTTCAGTGTGGTCTACTTCTAAACCACCTCACTATCGTCTATTTAAGCCCATACTTAGCGGTGTGCTATGATGAAATCTCTATTTTAATATATGGGAATCTACCCAATCCTCTTAATTGGAGGATTAAGATTCCAATGATATATATACACACATACACATACTTGATGTTCGTTTTTCAGGAAAAAAGGTTATTACTCAATGAACTACTACTTTCGACTAGAGATTATAATCCAATGGTTGAATGAAGTTTGTTTTAAGCACAGAAAATGAAATTCAGAAACGCAATATAGGTATTTGACTGTTATTTATTGATGAATTACTTATATATTTGCCAGTAAGTGTTTTGTTATCCGCAATTTAAATAATAAACAAAAATAAACCAAATTTTGTATTGTCTTCTTTTTGCTAATGAGTCAGTTAAAGATATAATCATTAGAGGAGGAAGGGGTGTTAAAAGGGAAATAAAAATTAAAATGTTGCTGAAGTTCAACGGAAGACAAGTGGACTGTCGATATGTGCATTTTATGTGGAAGCTAAGGAGGCTTCAGTGTCCTAGTAACCACTTCCGTTTGCGGTTGGGATTACCTGCGCGGTCGCAGGGCTTATGCAAATTTACCAAGAGGTGGAAGTGAAGGGGTTGTCCCCCCCTCCCCTTGCAGTCCTTGTGTGGTGGATCGTAATGTACCCCTCTTAAAATCGTTAGGTCACTAACCCTCCGTCACGTTTATGGACGATTTTGTAGAGAGATTCTTAAGGGTGAAAATCGAAGATGGTGTGGCAGCTGCTATCGACATGATAGATGGATATAAGGCAAACTGAAACACTATTCTTAAAGAAAAAAATGCCTGATAGATGACTACCTCTCATGTTATTCAGTCATCTTTACAGGTAAGTTCAAATGGAGATTTTTTGACCTTGAAGATTATTTGTAGAGAATTTTTGGGATTCGGTCAAGCATTTTTAAAAAAACAACACAAAATACATTTTTCAAAAATTATATTTCCTCGGAGGTGAGATATTTTGGCGCAGGGTTCAGTTTCACAGCCTATTCGAAGGAGCTTCGATATCAAACCACATAGATTCTCCAAAATAATGACTAAAGCAACAACATGAGGCCTGAGTTTCGCGAAAATGTTATTGCTGTATAAAGCCGCCTTTCTACTAGTTATTATGCATATGCAGCGCTTGCATTGGCAGGAGAATTGAATCCTAATGAAGTGCACTTTTTATCTCCATCATAAATGAGTGCCTTAATTTTGATAATTAGAGCAAACCGTAAAGGTAAGACTGCATCCCTTTGGTTTTCCGGTTTGTTGTTGTGAGATTGATTTATGTACCATTCTGATACTCTACGTGTTGCATGATGACTTCAACGGAAAATATCATTGGGAGAGAGAGATTTAAATTAAGGAAAGTTCCTTTTTTTTAAATTAGGGTTATCAAATAACTGACTATTCTTCGAAATTCCCACATATTTCAATTGCTGAGCGCTTTCAGAATCATTGATTCCATCGTTAAAGCTCAGTCACTTCACAATAAATTACAAAGTATTTTTATTCAGTGCATCAAAATAACTTATATTTTTAAGAAAGAAAAGAAACTTTATTCTGGGACTTTAGTTCCCTTGAATAACAAAGAGGTCGCAGCTGACAGTATAGCTGATTCTGACCAAATTACAATAATAAAAACAAAAAGTACAAATTAAAAATGGACTAATAACCTAAAAAAAATTTTAACAGAACTATGACAATATTTACAAGTACGGAAATATTAGATTCGGGTATTAAAAATTAAAAACAAAGATACCCGTGGGTAATAAAAAATAGGTGTACAAAAAGAAAATGAGTGTTACGCTATATAAAACAATAAAATTCAAAACTAATCAATTATTTATCCTCAAAATCATGCAATCTGTTTTAAAAAGAGGAGATGCTGAAGTAGCGGGGATTTGAAGGATGCGAGCGAAGGGGAGCAAGGAATATTTAGAGGGATCGAGTTCCAGAGACTGGAGAACCTGAAGAGTTAAAGGAGAGTTCCCCTCTACCTATCCTAGGACAGGATAGCTACCAGGACTGAAGTAAAAATGTTAATGTAAAATATAAATCTTCTCGAAGAATACAAAAAAAAAATGGATGAATAAATAACGTACAATTACTGATTAGAAACAAAACTTACTTAGGAAAATAAACAAAACAATAAAAGACAGCATCACCGAAAGATTAAATAAAATAAACTATGAAAATATTACACAATTATAAAGAGAAAGGAAGTTCGCCCAATGCGCGCCGGTCCACTGCTATAAATATCTTCAGGTCACCAGATAGCCCTTGGTCATCCGAATATATCTAGGTCTTCCGGCATGTTGATAATTACCACAGACCGGCCGTCTTCCTGTCAACATTTGACCCGGTCACCAGAGAACCACACATATTTTAGCTTACTTCCCTTTTTCTTCTGGCGTGCCAAGTAGTAAGGGTGCTTGTTCGTGGAGCTCATACTCTCGCTCAGGTAAAGGGGATGGGCGTCATTCTCCTCCCAGCCAATAT
The DNA here is from genome assembly GCA_000696205.2 of Oncopeltus fasciatus. Lineage (NCBI taxonomy): Eukaryota > Metazoa > Arthropoda > Insecta > Hemiptera > Lygaeidae > Oncopeltus > Oncopeltus fasciatus. Next base: position 37,344 of record KZ810445.1, read on the forward strand.
GCCTGGTTGTCAGGTCCCTCTTCACTCTTCTCAATCTGACAACCTCGTCCCTCATAGATTGCCGAACCCGAGCGAACTTCGCTATGATAACCGGTGGTCTAGGATCATCCTTTCACTGGCGATGACGCTCCACTATCTCTATATCTTCTGGAGCGATCTTTAGGCCCAGACTGGCACCTATAGTCGTCACCAGACCCACGGGAGTCACCAGGTCGTACCGGTACCCATCGAACTTTGATAGATCTGTAGAGTAATTCCTGTTGAGCGTGATTCAGATTCACCTCCAGTTCTAACACACTCTCACTTCAAAGTCTTGATTTCAAGCTTAGTTGCTCGGAAACTTTTGTCTGCGCTTCTAGCCGGTATATATAAAAAATATACACCTGTAAAAATTAGAATACACTTAGAAAACCATTTAAAACTAATAATATTATAAATGTAGAATGTATACATAAATAACAATATCTAATCCTACGGAAGTTGGTTAATCCTACGCATTCATACTATAAATACAATCCCTTTAATTCACACTATACCCGTCATCCAGACGACCGTCAATTCTACATCCAGCTTTGATGGTTGGTGAAGCGTTAGCTCAATTCTCACCGGTCAGAATCCTATAACAGCTATCTATCTTTCTTTACAACTAAAGATAATTCTCTGTGGAAGGCCACCCAAAAAATCCTTAAGTTCCAGCCTGTTTCCCCACCTCTTCGTCGTAATGATGGAACTTGGGCTCGTGCCGACGACGAAAAAGCAGAGGTACAGGCCAAACATCTCAGACAAACATTTATCCCTCATCCTAATCCTAATGATCATTCCAAACCTACTGAAAAGAAACATTTCTTAATGCTCCTCTTCCCATGTCCCTCCCTCCTAAAGCAGTTAATCCCTCCGAAGTCAAATATCTCATTTCCAAATTACCCAGGCACAAATCCCCAGGCCATATTCTTATAACCACTGGTATCTTACGACAACTCCCTAAAAAAGCAATCCTCTTTATAACCTACCTTTACAATAGCATTCTCTGCACCACGCAACCCAGTAAACCACCCAAGCATCCTTCCTCTTACCGTCCCATCAGCCTCCTCCCCATAATGTCCAAAATGTTCGAAAAGATCCTCTTACTGAGAATTATACCCATTCTCGACTCCATGAACCTTGTTCCTAAATACCAATTTGGCTTTAGAAATAAGCACTCCACAATTTAACTAGGTCTCCGAGTTATAGATCGCATCTCCCACGCACTTGATTGTAAGGAATACTGCTCCTCTTCATTCCTTGACGTGACTCAAGCCTTCGATAGAGTTTGGAATAGGGGCTTGCTCTTTAAACTCAAGTCTATCCTTCCATAGCACTACCTAATTATCATGTCCTATCTCTCTATCTTTCCGATAAATGCTTTCAAGTCCGTATTGGTCTGGAGTATTCTGACCTCTACCCCGTTGAAGCGGGAGTTCCACAGGGTAGCGTCCTTGGTCCTGTTCTTTATACCCTTTTCACTGCCGACATCCCAACACATTCTGACACACTCCTCGCGTCCTATGCAGATGACCCAGCCATACTCTCCTGCAACCCGGATCCTTACACTGCCTCAAATAACCTTCAATCCCACCTCAACTCTATTTTACAGTGGTCAAAACGCTGGCGAATTCTCCTAAATGAGGATAAATCATTCAATGTCACCTTCACACTTCGTAAAGGTCAATGTCCGCCAGTCCTCCTTAATAACGTTCCTCTTCCCTCCTTTCCGACAGTCTGCTACCTAGACAGTAAACTAACCTGCAAGACTCCCTTACAGACAAAGAGACAAGAACTAAACAGACGCTTTGGACAGCTCTACAGATTGCTGAACTAGAGGTCCAGATTAACAATAGAAAAGAAAATAACTCTTTACAAAACATTAATTAGACCTCTCTGGACATATGGTATTGAATTGTGGGGCACATTCTGACCTGCAAGTACCTTTTGTTTCCGAGCTCATCCCCTCCAGGTTTGATAAGTTCCACACAAACCTCCAAAGACATCCAAATCCTCTAGTCCTCTCCCTGGCATCCCACGTTCATCCCGACCACCCTCCCCTATGCCTCAAGGGGAGGTGGCCAAGGGACCTCCTACTCCAGCCAGTTTAGTTAAAATATCAAAGGAGTGAATGCACTGGCATTTTTCTCCCTCATTGAATCCCTGCCTAGTCTCCTTCTTATCCTACGGTATGGAGAAAATGGGTGCCAGATAGTCTATCGCGGGCTAAGTTGGGCTCCTCTCTGTGGACGGGTTACGTCCCGGGATAGACGAGCAAGGGCTGTTGCTCTTCACATTGTTATGTACATTGTTATGTACCCCATCAAAAATTACAGTGTATAGAAAATGTACAGAGAAAAAAAAATTTTTAATAAAGAGTTATTTATATATAAAATAAATNCAATAGTTAGTCATAGCATTCTTACTTTTTACCCTCATTGTGTTATCAATTTTGTACGTTTAAATTCGTCATTTACCCTTATCTATGTCCTTTTTTTAATAAAAGCGGCAAATCGCGTGGTCCACATTGCTCTTGAGTACCGGACTTTTATTTTTCCATGAGTATAACCTAAATGAAGCAATAGTTTCGATAAGGAACATTATCAGTATAAAATTTCAAGTTTTTAGGATTTATCTTGATTAGGAAATATAATTTTATATTCATTAATTATTTATTCTTCTATTTGAATAAGCTTCGGTTTGTAATTTAATACATTGAAAATGGAGGTAGTTGGTAACATCAGAGAAGCATTGTATAAGTTTTTCTCATAGATATAAAAATTACAATACACTTTATGAACTCAAAGTACGAGGTTAGTGCAGGTTATGAAGAATATATATAAGTAAATAGAATTTGAACTGCAGAAAAGTTTCTAGTTCATAGCTGTTTAAGAGGAATTCTACAAAATTAAAGTATCGTTGCTTGACCGCTTCAGGCTGATCCTAGCTTAGCCTAATTTGAGTACACCGAAATTCGCGCATCCTCTTCTGTTGGCAGTTCAAATTCATGCCACCTGGACCTGTCCTCCTTGTACAACCAGTCCTTCAGTTCCCTTCTTTTGGCCGCTCCTGCGTACACGTTGGGATACTTGTCCTTGAACCACTCGAAACCCGTCGTGTACTGCCTCCTGTCGACGGCCCTTCCGACCCAGTCCCTGTCCGTCCAGCCCTTGTGGGTCTTGTACCACCTTCGCGTTTCGCAATACTCCTTGGTCACCTTATCCACGTGCAGACCCAGGAGTTTCCCCGTCCAGAAGGTGTTCCACCTGGTGAATGTTGAAACTTTCTTGACTTGCTCGGCTCGGTGATAGCTCTTTTTGCGGTGGCCTTCCCTCATCGCTTTGGCCAAGTCCTTCCTCTTCCTTCTGAACTTGATAATTTCACGAGCCGGATTTCCGTAAAGTTTTCCGCTGTTGTCAAATATCAAAGAGGGTGCGCATTCCTTCCAATCGTTTAAGTAGCCCAAATAGAGCCCTATGTTCTCCTTTTTTGTATCTATCATGTAGTGGGTTTTATTACTCACCAGGGAATCGTATACCATTGCACCAGGAAAGTACTTATGGATTTGTTCTTCTTCACTCAAATAACGCTCCCTTCTCCAAAGGTACTCACAAAACTCTCGTTTGTCATTTATTATTTCACTTTGGACAGTCGCGATTGTCGTTTGCCGCGTTTCAATGTGTTTCACAGCTGTCAGTAATGCTTTAATGCTTTGCAGATTTATTTTACTTTCCCTTTTATATTTATTTCTCAACAAGGTTCTGTAAGGATTAAGTTCTAGTAAAGACTGTGATTGCATTGAAGGCGAGTGATACATTGATGTTTGAATACCTGAGTTTTCTCTCGGAATGGTGATGAGATCCGCCTCATTAATATTTTCCTCAATCAGAAGACTCTCACGTTTTCTTAGCTCTCGTTTTAAAATTAATTTTTTATAGGCTTTTAAGTCTTTCTTAATACTATCTTCAATTTTGTTCTCGTAAGGCTCTAGAAATTTTATTTTCTTTGGAAGTATTATTTCATTGTCTTCTGCCAAATTTAAATCGGTGTTGAAATTTACATATTTATTTTTCAAAGAAGTATATTCTACGGTTGACAAGTGACTGAGTATGTAGGATACTTTGATTAGATATCGAGGCCATACCTCAAAAAGAAGTTTATTTACAAGTACTCCTTCCGGCCTGAGGTAAATCTCGACGAACCCACTTATGGTGAACATTGCGTAGTATTCTCTGTTGGATACATCAAAAGGGCTCTTGTTCACGACGTAAATCCTGAGTGGCCTGTATTTCTTTATGACGTTTATGACATGACTCTTCCAGCCGATGGCGAGACCCTCCTTGCCGTCTATGTGCTCCAAGGTGCAGACGTCCACCAGTGTGTAGTGCACCTTCCCGTACCTGTTGTGCTTGGAGAAGATGACCACGCACTTCCAGGGCGTCTCCCAGCAGCGTTCTCTCGGCTCCTCGTCCCTCCTCAGCAATTCCTCTTTGTGGATCCACTGGACTAGGTCCGGGGTGTATTGGGGGCCCTTCGAGTCCCGCCTCTTGATGATCGGTTTGATCACCTTCCAGAAGTACTGCTCCGTGTTTCTCCTCGGCTCTTTGTCTACCAGGCGCTCGTGCTCGGAAGGTGACGAGACTATGTACTTGGCCANCTTGAGGTCTAGTCACAGGTGCATATGTGTGAAACGCAAGCGGTACCTGCTATGTGTAGAGGTGACGCGATTGATTCAAAGAAATGCTATTCATGTGGAGGATAGCTTTAGTTTGATTGTGAATAGACATGTGTCTCTCAACTCGATTACTTAAACTTTTATATGTATGCACTCACACACACACAAACACACCACATATATATATATATATACACACACACAACTGAAGCAAGTGAGATAACTATTTATCATATAATATACCTGTGTGTATATAACAAACACTATTTTTCTGTCTAACTCGAGTGAATGTTCATTCTACTTTTCAAAAGTTTAAAACAAATAAGTGTATGAGGTGCAGTACAATACAGGGGAGTTTAATAAATTGACAAATGACTAAAGTTCGTTATTTAATTTGGTGAAAATAAAATCTATTCTCTTCTTCCTCGAAGAGGAATTCCTTAATTTTGTAACATTTGCTTTTATTTTTGAATGACTGTGCGCTTTCATCGTTGACAAGGTTAGTAGCCAAAAAAATTGTGTACAGAATCATATAAGAAGATCGAAGCGTCTCAGACGGGAAGACAAGGTCATATAATAAAATAATTCAGGTAAATAACTAGAAAAGTATTATTTATAGTATGATCAGAAATAGATTGTTAGTGAACCAATAAATTAAGTCACTTTACCTGTGTGATATAGATTATTTATTTATTTTTACTAAGAATTGAACATTTCGTGGATGGTGGGAATATCTTGCCTTCCTGTAGAACATAATTTCTGGTACGAGGACTGTAGATTACAATACAATCTTCAAGCCTGACTATTCATTCCTCATTGAACCCTTACTCAAAACGTTGGGCAATCTCTGCCCTGCAGATTGCAATGTAGCCGGTACCTAATAAAATTAACTATTTATATAGAAAGACAGCCATATTCCCTTATTACCCAGAAATGCCAGGAGATCTGCCTCTTAACAGCGTCGATGGAATAAAACAAATTGATAAGGAATGTCAGTCATGACATTTAATCCCCTCTCGCCTTCATGATAGACCTAAAGAGGGCCTACAATGTAAGCCGAAACGTTCTTTCGAAACGAAAAAGATAATTAAAAAATTCACATTTTTCGAAATTGAATTTTTTTTGGATCTACCTTGACCGAAGCCCAACAAAAACATCGACTAATAAGGAATGTCCGTTTGCCGTACACCTTCTTCCGGACACCTTCCCCCTTGAAAACGTCCGATTATAGGCCTTCCGCTTTTCCTACCTTGTTTTGCATGAGATCGTTAAACAGCTGTGAGAGGGTCGAAAGTTCAAACCGATGCTGTTTTGTCCAATATATTCGAATATATTCCGTTCTAAATTTTCTTTTCTATTAGTTCTAGTGTTATCTTAGATATGATTCTATCTATATTCTATAACTGTCTGTAGAAGTCAAACAATAGACTTTCTAAACGGAGTGGACTATTATTTCTTTATCTATCTACATAAATATTTGAAAACCGACAGAAAAATATTGCAACGCTCTTGTGTCTTGAATTTAATGTATTAAAGTTTTATTTTATTTTTTAAAATGTGTTCTTTTATGAAGCTTATTTTTAAATTTTTAAAAATTATATTATCGAAAGCTATATTAACATTATTATTATCNTTGTCTGTTTAATATTTCTTTATAATAAGTATACTTAATGATTGTATTTGTATTGTACGCTAAAGTGTCTCAGTGTAAATAGATTAAAGAAAAGAAACAAATTCAAAAATATTAATCGTAAATAGTATGAAAGTGAAATATTGGTTTCTTAAAATATAATTACATTATATTCATAAGGTAATTCATAGAATATTTAACAATTTATGTAAGAAAAAGAGAGGTTTCAATGAATTAAATATACATTTATTCAGGTCCCTGAAGGCGGGAAGGACGCTAATAATACATTAGTTCTTTGCCACTCCACTTGGAGCGCTGTCTCAAATTGTATAAAAAAAAAATAGCCGAGTTTCCACATGAAATCTGTCTCTATTCTGTGGTTTGTACTATGACTAAACTAGGATTAGTTCCATACATTTCCAGGTTTAGGCGCGTGCTGTCGTAGCGTTCCAGGGTACCACAAACCATTTTCAAACTTTATAAACAGATTATTTTTAGCTAATTTCTCATGAATTAAAAAAAATTTTTTTTAAAGAAAAATTGTATCTACTTCTCGAAGTGTAACTACATAAATCTTGTTGAACAATGAAGTAACATTCCCTGTAACTTGCTTTTAGAGATTTATAAAGGCGAAATCAAAATAAATGATAGATAAATCCGGAACTAATCATTGTATGTATTTTATTGTAAACCTAAATCTTTTATAAAAATAATAATACAAATTATATTAATAAATCATAACACTTTAAAATAATTGGTATATATCATCCATTTTAAATCTCTAATTTCTGTTGAATTTTATTTTATTCTAATAAATTTAAATGCTTTGTTTTTCTTGTATTGTTCAATTTAACACCAGCTTAACTCCAAAGAGAGATCTTTAATACATACATATCTATTATATATTAACTAATTGTTATTTTGTGTAATTATAATAATATATGAAGGTTTTTTTTCTTCAATAACTGTTAACTTGACACAACTCTTCGTAATTATTACAAAAATGCGTTTTAACGATTCCAAAGCTTTCTGTAGAAATCCATCTTTGTTTTTGAAAAATGTAATTCCATATATATTATTCCCACGAAAATTGTTCTCCACTCGTGTTTTTTCATTTTATTGTTGAGTTATTCACTATGTTATCACTGGTTGATAAATAACTTATAGGAACAACGAGTCAGATATAAGTTAATCCAATCAAATTCGTAACTTGGTTTAGCAGTGACTGGGGAGTTTTTAATGAGCACCGGACAAGACCTCGTTTTTGATTCTCTNATTTATGAATATTTATTTGAAGGCGAGCCCTTTTAATTTCAAAAGGAAGATATTGTATTAAATGTAATAATTTTACAATGAAATTTGATAATTACAGTGATTTTAAAATATTTCCGACGCAGTTGGTTGTAAATTTATTTGCTTACATTGTTACGAAAAGCGGATATCAATAGATATTTAAGACTGTAACTGCAATTTTGAACACTTTTACTATTTTTCAATAGTTATTCATAGCATTCTTACTTTTTACCCTCATTGTTTTATCAATTTTGTACGTTTAAATTCGTCATTTACCCTTATCTATGTCCTTTTTTAATAAAAGCGGTAAATCGCGTGGTTCACAATGCTCTTGAGTACCGGAATTTTATTTTTCCATGAAACTTTCTTATTGTGGATTCATGCCTTCTTCCTAAGGTAGTATAACCTAAATGAAGCAATAGTTTCGATAAGGAACATTATTGGTATAAAGTTTCAAGTTTTAGGATTTATCTTGATTAGGAAATATAATTTTATATTCATTAATTATTTATTCCTCTATTTGAATAAGCTTCGGTTTGTAATTTAATACATTGAAAATAGAGGTAGTTGGTAACATCAGAGAAGCATTGTATAAGTTTTTCTCAAAGAAATAAAAATTACAATACACTTTTTTGAACTCAAAGTACGAGGTTAGTGCAGGTTATGGAGAATATATATAAGTAAATAGAATTTGAACTGCAGAAAAGTTTCTAGTTCATAGCTGTTTAAGAGGAATTCTACAAAATTAAAGTATCGTTGCTTGACCGCTTCAGGCTGATCCTAGCTTAGCCTAATTTGAGTACACCGAAATTCGCGCATCCTCTTCTGTTGGCAGTTCAAATTCATGCCACCTGGACCTGTCTTCCTTGTACAACCAGTCCTTCAGTTCCCTTCTTTTGGCCGCTCCTGCGTACACGTTGGGATACTTGTCCTTGAACCACTCGAAACCCGTCGTGTACTGCCTCCTGTCGACGGCCCTTCCGACCCAGTCCCTGTCCGTCCAGCCCTTGTGGGTCTTGTACCACCTTCGCGTTTCGCAGTACTCCTTGGTCACCTTGTCCACGTGCAGACCCAGGAGTTTCCCCGTCCNAAATATTATTTATTTTGGGGTCTTTAATCCCTGTCCTGGCTGGGACAGTTAGATTTTTTATTCTGTTCCCTTGCACTAAAAATTATCTAAATTTACGTGGGATTAAAGACCACAAAATAATATTTATATACTTTTTTGTGTTTGTGCGTCTGTTTGTTAATGCGGTGTCTGTGTGTTTGTGCACGCATATTTGACTGAGTGTGTGTGTGTGTGTATGTGGGAGTGTAGAAGCTCAACACTCTTGCGTGGCGTATTCACGCTCGGTGGCCATTATGAAAAATGCATGGTGAGGAATCAATGGTCTAATTCTGTATACGTTCCATAATTCTCGTCATCCGAATTCTTCCCCGCCTCTCTGCCTTAGCAATTCATCCCCCTCCCCCATCCCCCGGAATAGCGAGAGTTAAAGGAATTTTTTTGTTTTTGCTTTGCTTAGCTATATTATGGGTATCTCGTTAATNCATATATATAAAAGTATACTTTTTTGTGCTTGTGCGTCTGTTTGTTAATGCGGTGTCTGTGTGTTTGTGCACGCATATTTGACTGAGTGTGTGTGTGTGTGTGTGTGTGTATGTGGGAGTGTAGAAGCTCAACACTATTGCGTGGCGTATTCACGTTCGGTGGCCATTATGAAAAATGCATGGTGAGGAATCAATGGTCTATTCAGGTCTATGCTAATTCTGTATACGTTCCATAATTCTCGTCATCCGAATTCTTCCCCGCCTCTCTGCCTTAGCAATTCATCCCCCTCCCCCATCCCCCGGAATAGCGAGAGTTAAAGGAATTTTTTTGTTTTTGCTTTGCTTAGCTATATTATGGGTATCAAGTTAATGTAACACATACTGAATATATGCAAAACACGTATGAGACAAATATATTTCATTATATTTACCATTATAAATAGACCATTAACATGTAAAAATAAATAAAAAAAAGGGTACCTATTAAATTTGATATTTAGTAGAAGGAATTTGTTTCTAACTAGATTTCTTCTTTATGGAAAATCTGTTAAAACTAATATTTAATCTCGCAGCACATTGCCACCTCAGGATTAACTTCCTGCTGATTGTTCACGTAGGCNAAAACCAAGATATATTTATAACTTGTTTTTATTGTTTTCTCATCTGTGTTTTATTATAAGCTAGCCTTGAAAAATTAATTATTTATTTCGAAAAGTTTACAATAAGTACCAAGTGCATATTTATTTGTATATTAGTTATCCATTTGCAAATTGCTAATATTTTGGGATCCATTTAATGGGATCGGGTCTGTTGTTTTCTGATCCTGCTACTCCTGAATCTTATCTTGGTCTTTATCCTCTCCTCCAGAAAATGTTGACTGCTATTCTATTTTTAAAAACACCTAATGTCAGTTTGATGAGACGTACCCATCATTCCTCTCCTTTGGCCTATCCCTTCCAACCAATCGCCCATTACATCTTCAGCTAAATAATCTAAAGGGTTATTATTATTTCTACCACCAATGAATATAGAACTCTCATACCTTATATTCTCCGTCTTCATTGGATTCTGTACATCCTCTCCCGTTGGCGAGCGCTTTCGGACATTGTCCATCTTCTGGCCGAATACATACGTTCACTGTCACGGTCCGTATTCAACTGTGTTTTTCTGTGTGTTAGTTGTGTCAGGTAGCTGTAGGGGTCACTTTTGTCGGCGATCAGGTCTGTCGAGTTATGAGGGTCATCGTCCATTATTCCAGGTATAAGTTGAGGTAGGGATTAGTTGTAATCCCCTTTGTTGAGGTGTTCTAAGTGTTTCGAAAGTTTTT
>KZ810446.1:0-27642 GCA_000696205.2 Oncopeltus fasciatus
AGGAGATAGATTTGTCATTTAAAATTTTAAGTTATGAATGAAGGTTATTAATTTCTTGATGAATAATCTAAGTACTCTTTCACATTTCGGAGTTACTAGGTTTTAAAAATGGTTTGATATGTATAGTCATACTCTTCGGGAGGAGCTCTGATGATGGAAAGTCTTGCTTTGAAACTAGCCAAGTGTAAGGAAATAAAAGTAAGATACTAAATTATTAATTAAATTTGTATTAAGACTTCAATACTAAATTACTTAATTATTTAAGTCTGTTTGAATACTGAGAGAGAGAGAGGGGATTTGACAGGATGTGTCTGGGTAAACAGGATAGCCCCGTGCTCCTGCGTGCGCCGACATTGGCAGGGGTCGAGCAGGTGTTAGTCCTGGAGGCAGGAAACAGGCCTCGGGCATGGTCTTCCCGGTAATCCCTCAGGATGTGAGAAAACAGCAGGCCTCGCAAGTTGTGTGTGTCTCATGTCCCAGCAAACACTTCTCATGCAGGAAGAAGATCAGCTACATCCTTATTTCTCTCTCCCCCCCCCCTCCCCCCCCAACCGTTTTATAATACAAGGTGTTCGTTTCAGACTAATACCTAATTTGTGACATCCATGGATTACAGTCTCTCGAATAGCAGCGGAATTTCAATCTGTGAATTATACACATGCTACAAAATTACTCTTCATTAGTCCTTATTTTAGTACACAGTTGGATACATGTATACAATGTCTACAACGTTGAGGTTTTTTGTTGTGAGTTCGAAAAATACTTTAAAAAAAAAAGAATGAACAACCAATAGAGCGGCATGAAATCGTTACTCTCGTTAAGTACTCTTGTAACTGACAGAAAGACATTTGTTCTTCACCTGTTCACTTTTATAGAGAGTAAACTAAACTCCATCTTCTAATTATTCTTTCTCAATTATCATACCGTTTTCTGAAAAAAAACTAAAAAAGAAAAAAGAAAGTCAAATGTAGAATTTTGTCCATGGAGATTATTAATAGATAATTTATTAGTGGTTCAGTCAAGGTTGATAAAAGAAAAAAAAATGTAATTTATAAAAAATATTTATTTAAAATTATCTGCTGAAGTTTTGCAGATTTATATCAAAGGGTGAATTTTATTAAATCAGTCATATTAAGGGTTCAGAAAATATAATCTCGTCAGAAAACATAAGAAAAACCAAAAACATATAGTTAATGTAACTAAAAGTAATGTGATTTCAAATGCTGTGGAGGTAGAATAACAAATGTGTAAAAAATTAACCACACACCTACCTGTCATGAAGGCGAGAGGGGTGGTGTTGTCACTTTTATCAAATTTGCATGACAGAGAGGATTAATGAGAAATTGAAAAACTTAAGATGGACAAGTAATGGTTGTGGAATGTAGGTACGAGGGGAGAGTGGCCTGCATCAAAGGGTGCAATACAAATAAAAAATGTAGGTATTATTTCGGATAAGTAACTTTAAGGAACTAGGAGACAAGTTTGACAGGTTTATTTCGAAGGAGGGCTAATAATGGTTTTCTAGAATGTTAAAAATGTTTGAATAAGTTGAAGAAATGTGTTCTATGTCAGTTCTGTCGCTAACTGGATTGTGTTGTCCAACACCATAATCAGTTGACTATTCTCTATGATAGTCCTCATAACTCTTCCCAAACAAGGAGATTCAGTGTCATGGCAGTCAGTTAATCAGCTTACACCATGTTACTGTTTCTGACATTAAGACGACAGTGATTAGTATCTGAACACTCTGTACCCAGGGGATATTATATATCCAATGTATCAATCGCCTTCTAACAAAAAATAATTCTGTATAATACTATCACTACTATTATCACTGTTAAGAAAATACTTTATTTTTATTTATTTACCTATTTGGTTGTTACATTCTGTAAGTAAGTTTATATTTTGTAATTTCTCACAATTTTATTTAATGGCTGTGAGTGGCATTGATATGAGGGAGAGAACGGCCAGTACCGAGACTCGGAAACGAAAATTCTAAGCGTAATTTTGGGAGAAAAAGTTCTGCTCAAAGTTCACTCTACTGTATTTTTTATCTGGATTAAAAAAAAAGAAAAAGAAAATAATATTTTTGCCAGTGTGCAGAAGTTATTTCGCCGCTGTTGTAGCAATGTCTACTAAATCACAGGTCTCTCGCCTAAATCACACCCAGGCGGGTACTCCCTTCCTACCTGTTATATTTCTTTTTGCCGGGTTTATTCAATTACCTGACTAGGACCTTCCCCCTCTGTGAATAATCTGAAAAGAATACTAATTAAATTTCTAGCTTTTGAAGTGTGTGAACGAGATATACTATCAGAGAGTGTGAGAGATAGAGGGAAAGAGAGAGAGATTATAAAGATTTATTTATTATTTAACTACATTTGGTCTTGGAGTGAATGGTCATTTAAAGGTAATTACCATATTCTAAACACCTATGGCACAGGAGATGTTTTAATTTCCCAATAAAAGCGTAGACTTAGAACCTACAGCGCCAAACTCGAGATAGTCTTCGGATAATCCGGTGCTCCATACAGTTTTCACAGTAAAAAATTAAGGGACATTCATTAATATTTAAATTAAAAAAAAAAAAAGGGGGGAGTTCGAAGATTCCCATTAACTGTTTGTGATGATTGAAGTAATGGATTGTAACGAGAGGAAATGTATGAGTTAGCCTGTTTACTCCCTGGGTTGGGGTTGAGAATTGTAGCCTCATGTGTTTAGTAGAGACAAGAAAATCCAACTTGAAGAATAGGGGTTTGCCCTTTTGTTGATCTGTTATATTACATTGACTTTGCTTCTCTAGGCTTCCTGTTTGTCCAATCTCTTGGTCTCTCGAAGCTGAAGATGTCCTGAAGGGTAAATCTGTAGGACGAAATATGTTCAGCCTGGGAGTCCTGGTGCGAGCGAGGAGATTACGCGACTGTGGCGTTGCAGCATCCATGAGAGTCAACTTTGACTTTTGTTTGCAGTTCAAAACGGACTTAGTATTGGATGATTCCCGCTTGGCAGCAGCACTTGACAGATGCTGATAGAGTTACATGAATAAATAATATTCAAATATGTCTTGATTGAGGAGTGTGTATTTGAGATCAATATATATATATTCAACATTCAGATCTCTTAGTCATAAAATGTCTTATGTTTGGCTGGAGACAAAGAGTAAAACCTTATGTCAGCAGTAAATTTGCTTAACTTAAGCTCATGGCTTCTTGACATCATGGAGTAAACAGAAGAGGCCATACTGTTAAAATACCTTAGCGTTAGTACTTTGTGGATATCATTCTGGACCACACTTCCTACTAACTCCATACAACCATCATTGGCCATTACGCTTGTCCAGTCAGTTGCTTGATCTGGAGAATGGATTTAGACTAGCAAGCGTCTTAAAGAATCTATTAGCATAAAACATATTATCATAATACCTTGCACCTTCATGAGCGCCATCACTTATGGCTGCAGTGATCTACCGCCATGAGTACTTGGGAAGCTCCAGTTCACACCCTCTTGGAGTTGGCGCTGCTCCACTCTCGGCACCCTCATTGATAGCCCCAAACTGCAGACATTCCACCCCATTCTGATTTGTGGACTCCAGAATCAGCCCCTGAGGGAGTCCTCAGAACCACCCCTAACCATCCGATATCTCCCCCTCCCTCCTCCTAATCCAATTATTGGCCCCAAGACTCCGAATTAGAATAGAAGGACTTCAATGGCGGCTCCGCTTTCCTTTGTCTTCAATTAATTAGGTCTTCTCTCTCTTGGTATTTTTAAACTTACTTTATCTCAAGAATTTATTTTTACTTTAACTTTCAACATTCTCTTATAAAATTAAAGCAAGATTACTTATTAGAAAGTCACTCGTTCCGAAAGAGCGTCGGCAGGAATTTCTTGGCAAGTCAAATAAGAGCACTTGCAGAGGAAAATTAATAAATGTTTATGAAACAAATTAAAGTTTTTTCTTTGAAAATTTAGGTCCAATCAATTTAACTACAGAATCCCTTCATCCTCTTTTTATTAAGTTTAATTAATGGGGCTTTATTCCTTATGATCTGATATCAGTCAGAAAGGGTTAAAATCAGTGGTATTTTAATAATTTCTCACATCTCTCGGTTCTCTACAAACATATTTTCTGGAGAAATTAATTCTCTTTGGAATTTTCACAGGATTATTTGATACATATAAGGCAATGAAAAAGAATAATATTTAAAGAATGTATTTACTTATTTTAAGCCACTCTAATTCAAAAGGAGACTGAAGTACGATAGATGTTCCATAATAAACGCTCCATGACAATATGGTACATCATAGCAAGCTCTTCACTTATTAAATATTAACGTACCAATTTTTGAATATTTTAGTTTACAGTTATTGTTATTACTTATAGTATAAGTAGTATTACTGATAGTAATATTATGTAATTTAATACACATTATGCAATTATTTAAAAGTAATGTAGTATTATTTATATGTTATTCGTCAATAATGACTATATACACATATATATATTCCCGAAAATTTTTTTATTATAATGTTTTCTTTTTGTGTGTTCCCTGAACTCCCTATCCCACCTTTTCTAATTTACTATGTATATCTGAGCCGTTATTTGTTCTTTTATATACATATATATATATATAAAGGGTAACAACCGTATATGCTCTGCAGGTAACAGTTTTTAATTTTTCATAGCATAATTCGGCATGAAGCTTTTAAATGGAAAGCAGTAATCTTAGTTAATTATTGAGCGAATTCCGATCAGTGGGAGAGGGCGAAGACATAAAATATCAAATTCGAATCAAAATAGTTTTCTATCCATTATTAATGTAATCAGAAATAAATTAAAAATCTTCTAGAATACATTCTTATAAAATAATTATTCTCTTTAATTAATAATTATAAATATTTACAATTGAAAATAAACATACAACAGTAAATCTGGAAGTTTGTCGTTTGACGCAAGCTACTGGTACGTTCTAAGTCATGCAGAGTGGGCTAGACGACTCGACCTCTTTGACAGAGGAATTGTCTGACCTCGCTGATGAATGAATCTCTTTGCAACGCGGTATTGCCAGTATATAACCTATAGATACATAGATAGAAGTAAGGGAGTTAAGGCTGGAATTTTTCAACTAAAAACTGCCTGTGAGCAGTACGTTTCGCTGTGTTTATGGTAGAGTAAGTACGAGCAATGTCGGCGATTCCTTTCGAGGTGATATATAACTCTTTAAATCAGTAGCCGTGATATCCTCTGTTCTCTTAACTGTTAATAGAATTAAGCTAATAATTATCAAGTAACTATTACTTGAAGGGTTCCTCTTTTCAATTATAGATGAATTAAACATTCCAGAGACTGTCCAAGTGATCTTACCTTTTACACTCATTCCCCTTCAGATATGTAAAATATAATACATAAATATGTTATTTACATTTATTAAATGAGTTATTCATTACTCATAGTTGAGTTGAAAAAAAATCTAATGGGGTCTTAAACATAAAGTATTCTCTAGTGGAAACATGAATTCTGTTAGAGCGAATTTGAGATGAATCTCGGCGAATAGTTGAAGAAAGTTATGGCGAAAGTTGTGCTGGGATACTACACATAAAACTTGACCGTAAGGGAAGTGAGAGGAACCGTGTAGAAGTGGCTGAAGGGCCCTGATGAAGAGGGATGAGGGTGTGGCTGAGGGGATGAAATGCAAATCCGCCGAAGGGGCGGGAGATGAAAAGTTGTAGTCAGCGTTCGGATATCGATGTCTGTCGCGGTGCGTCTCTCGTAGCTCCAGAGAAGGAGCCGTTAAAACCTCCAACGCACATTACAAATCTGACGTCGCGATCTGTGTATGTCATATGTGGTGACTCTTTGGATTTCTCATCTCTTTTCTCAAAAACCTCTAAAGAAAATCTTGTTTAAACAAGTGATTTTAGTGTTACATATTAACTAAGCCATCGTTTCTAACCTAAACTCAAATTTCAACAGAGCAGGTACTATGGTTTTATATCCAGGACTTTATCTCACTATTTTCTTTTATTTAGTTATTTATAACAATATGTAATTNACAATATGTAATTTAATTTTATTTTAATTCAAATAATTAATTATTGGTAACCAATTTTATTTATTCAGCATGCAAAAATAAGAATAAAGCCAAGGGCTTATTTGACATAGGTAGTTATATACTTCAGCCGGAATATAAATTTAGCAAAACTTCTAATTTTTACTTCTCTTTGTGGCAATCGCTTGAATTGAATGAAAGTGTTTCTATTTTACGGACTTAGTCATAAAGTTATTTTTATTTAATTTAGTGTCTACGTCTGCTTTCATCTTGTTCGTATTATGCCTCCGGTAAACTCAAAATCCCCATAATGTATTTCCGTGATATTTCTCATAAGTGAGCCTAACGCCTAATATCATATTGCGAAAACTATTACAATGCTTGACGTCCATATAAAATTTAGTTTTTATATCTCGAAAATTTTTTATCTGATCAATACAGTTTAAGGATCGGGGGTAAATCACGTTACTGACACAATAATATCTACCAATACAATTTACTTTTATGTGTCTCGGAAACTTAGGAATGGGGAGTGGTGAATTTATTCATAAATTTTGGCAATAATCTTCCATCATATCAAAGACAAATTTGATAGATAAATTGAATTGAATGTATTATACTTTAAAAGTATGAAAACGATATAAAAAAAAAAAAGCATACAAGTTCATTGTATTTGTTTAATGTGTAAAGTCATCAGATACATTTTCTGTAAGCCACTTACAAATGTCTTTAATTATTTAAATCAATCCTACTATAATATTCCCAATGTCCCTTATCGTTATCTTGTCAATAGGCTTTTATTGGCTGAAATTAAGGGTAGTTAAAGTAATAAAGTAAAGTGGCGTTAGTTTCTGTCAATTATAAGTTTTATTTTGAAAAGACCGACAGACAGACTGGAAAAACAGATGAGAGATTTTCGAAATCTCGCCAGATATTAAATTTCGAGTCTTTCTACTTGCTGTATTACAGTGAACTTTGTATATACTTTTTTAAATTTTTTTTTATACTGTTTATAAATATTATTAATTCAGTTATTAATTTTTATTAATTATTTTCAAATATTCTGGTAAAACCTGAATATGCTCTTTAAAAAGTAGCCAAAGAAGACAGCAATGTTTTAGACTATGAAGGTTTTTGGCAGGTTTTTGTGACCAGTTACACTTTGAGCCACATTTTTTCAGGCTGGCTTTCTATGTTTCTGGACTTGGACCAGAATATTGTGTTGGTACTCGATTTTTCAATGTTTGCGTTCAGTAGTAAAATAATGTCGTTCAAAATCTGGGGGGGGGGAGACAGTATTTTCAATGAAACGTGTTATAACTTTAGATATAGTACTATTTGATTTGTTGAGAAAGAACACGTTTACATTTAAACATTAGTTCTAAAGCTAATTAATAATAATTTTAATTGAGTAAAATGTAACGTAAAATATAAATGACGCTTAGAATGAAGCCGGTCACAAAATAAATATATGCACACTTTTAGCCAAAGTTTATTATATCCTTGACCAACTATTATGTTTCATGTAAAAGACTCATACCTAAATTTTAAACAATTAATGAGAGGGAATAGAATAAAAAATCTAACTGTCCCAGCCAGGAATCGAACCTGGATCTCCTGCTATCCGGGCCGGTGCACTTGCCAATTGTGCTACCAGGACGCGCCAGGTATCTCATTCAATTCCCCCTACTTTCAATTCTCTCGCCAATGTAGAGGAAATTGAATGAGATACTTGGCGCGTCCTGGTAGCACAACTGGTAAGTGCACCGGCCCGGATAGCACGAGATCCAGGTTCGATTCCAGGCTGAGACAGTTTATTTTTTATTCTATTCCCTCTCATTAATTGTTTAAAATTTACGTGGGATAAAAAACCACAACCAAATAAAATACCTAAATTATATTTGGCTTACAGCTTTCTTTGTCAAATATATTTCATCATTTAAGATCAAAGAATAAGAGCAATTTGATTTTTTGAATTTGATTTGAAATAATAAGGTATTTTTATTTAAAGTAATAAGTAATGATTGAAAATGTGCATACTTTTAATTTCTAACCAATCACCAGGTGCATAAAACTTCATAGATATAATATTATCTCTATTCCTTATTTAAGCTAGCTCTATGTACTTCATATTTGAGCTCAGCTCTAAATCGATCATCAAACAATTAAAAAAAAAAAAATTACTAAGTTCAGGCGAAGCCACACACACATATATAAATACTTTCAGCCATGTATTTCAAAGTTGAAGATTATATTATGATTTTAGGAGTACATATTTTAAATATAAACTTATGTATAGGATATTAAAAGGAATAATTTTTTTTAATATGCCAAAAAAAAAGAAAAAAAAGAAAAGAATCAAGATGCTCTTAATTATGGGGGCTTTTTAAGAATTATTTTATGTATATGTTCATGTAAGATCAACCATCAAATGAGTTAAATTAGTTGAAGAGTTGTGGGATATTTTTTCCCAAAATGATTACTTTGTTCTATTATCAATCTTTTTTTCATTTTTTCTTTATTTAAACCTCCCCCTTCCACTTTTCTCATCCAATGGATTAAGGAAAACCGATATACGTATTCAATCATTTCATTTTAAAAATTGGATGAGCATTACTAACGCACACACACACACACACACACACACATATATATATGTATATATATATAATTNTATATATATATATAAATTACAATTTGAACGAAATGTACTTTTATTTTTACAAATAGAAGTTGGGTGAAGCATTGAGTAAGTTCTACTAAGTCTGAGTTATTGTAACAACGTAAATATCTTGATTTTACTGAAAAAAAAATTTGGTTACATTTAAAACTGAATTTAGTTTAAAAAGTTTAAACCATTTGACTAATGTCTAAGGTTAATTTTACATATTGTTATATATTAGATGATTTTAGTTGGGGTTCAGTCAATGTAGGACTACCTTGACCGAACCACAACTAAAATCATCTAATAATAATACGTAGTATCTACGGTCAAAAAACTCTCCTTTGGAAAATAATGTTATATATTGTAATTTTATACTTTTTTTTTTGTAACTTTTCGTTAATTTTTAGTTAATTATTTCCTTACTTATATTACTTAAGACATTTTTAGGTTGTGAATCATGCTTGAGGTGATCTGAGAGTAGTCGAAATCATCTTAGCTCTCGTCACATATTTCCAGCGGGTGGTTATCACCTATCATTTAATGGGGAATCAGTAATGGCCTTTGTAAAGTGGGAGAAGTAATTCTCGCCAACTTTCTCCCTGGAAATCCTCCTGCGAGGTTGCCTGAAAGGACGATGTTTGTGGAGAGGCCCAGGAGATGGAAGGCTGCTGGCATCGATCTGTCTCTATAATGATCGAGCATTGTGTCTTGAGGACCTCCCTCTCCTCATCTCCCTCCTGAAAGAGTTCCCTGGACTCCTGTAAATAGAGAACTGCTAATCATGTCCGCTAGAAAGCGCTACCACCTCAAAGCGTATTCTTCAATGGCTCCTTCCCCCACCCCTCATCAATTAATCACCTCCGTTGTTAGCTTAGAGGGCTAATATCCTTTGATCGCTTCATTCACTCCTTCAGCCGTATTAACAAAGTAAAAAAAAAAAAAAAAAATACAGCTCTAATTAGGACAAAATAGAATCGGATGAGGCTGATTATACTCGGTTTAGTACATTCAGCTGAGACTGATCTAATCACCATCTTATACATCAAAGTTCACTGTGTGCTTCCGTGGCTGGTAGGTGAAGCTCGGAAGAATTAGACCTGCCCAGAAGTTCTCTCCAAGAGTGAGGTCGACAGACGGACATGGTCAGAGGTGGAAGTGTACAGAAAAAATAGCCCAACACGTAAGATGTCAATGGCTTGACAGATGTACATGGTCAGATATCCAAGTCCTTCCCGAGTATCACTAAAAATGTATGCCCGCCCTTGTAGCCCTGTAGGGAAACTTTCCCCTTTCAACTTTAACTTTGCCCTTCTCTGCCAATTCCTTCTCTCTCACTGTTCTATTCGCTTTCGGATAAATATATTTATTCTCTTCTTTCTCTAATGCTCGCAATTATTAAGAAAAGAAAACTTTGGCACTCGAGCTTTTTCCCACGTCATTGGCGGATATCAGTGAGGAGGGGTGGTAAGGAGACAGAATCGAAAATAATAAATCTGCAATCAGTGGTAATATACTTTTTATTACTAGAACTGTGAAAAGTATTATGAACATACAAGTTGTATAATTTAGGTTCTATGATCTATGTCCAACTATATTTTTACTAGATACAATATATTAAGAAATATACTGTAAGTATAAAATACTAAAAGTAAGATTATTGGGCGGGCTTTTAGTTTTCAAAGTGTAGAAATAATATTTGAGAGTTTTATAAAAATTATTTTTTTGTGGTATATAATCCCACTTAAGTTTCCCGCACTAGTGTCGAGAGTCTAACCTCCGAAGCCGACGAATATATCGCTTATGCTCGGAGGAGCAGACATTGTCAAGCTGTTTAAATGACTCTCGTTATTTACTTCTAAATTCTTAATTTTATAAAAATTTTTTTGTGGTATATAATCCCACGTAAATTTTAACATTTTTTAGTGCAAGGGAACAGAATAAAAAAATATAACTGTCCCAGTCAGGGCTCAAACGATATATAACGATGTATATATCGTTCTCGTAGGTTACACTCACGACACGAGTGCGGGGAATTTAATAACTTATCAGACTTGTTCCGGTAGCATAAGTGGTAAATGCACCGGCCCGGATAGCAGGAGATCCAGGTTCGAGACCTGGCTGAGACAGTTAGATTTTTTATTCTGTTCCTTTGCATTAATTGATTTAAATGTACGTGTGATGATAAACCACATCCAAATAAATACTTATAAAGAAATCGAACAATATTCGTTGGGAGCTACCTAAACTGTGAATTTTAAATTGGCGGCCTATTAGCCGGAATAATTTGTTTTTCAAGCGAAAGTGAGAGTAAAAAATGTGTTTTTGCGGTATAGTGCTTGGTTTAGTGCTATGAAATGCCGTATATCTATGTTAGATCGGCAAGCAGGAGATGCGGGTTCGAGTCCCGGCAGAGTTAGTAACATTTTTCATTCGATTCTCTTGCATTTATGTATTTGTATTTAAAGTTTTCAGGTTATTTAAAATATATCAGTTATCAATAAACAAATATTTATCAATTTCAAAGATTTGTATTATATTCCCTTGCATTTATTCCATAAAATTAATGTGGAATTAAATACCACAAAACATACAATATTTAAATACAAATATTTTCGCAGCAAGCTTCTATTTTGCCTCGGACTCCAATGCTTACAATCTTCTCCGACAACTAAAACGAAGAGGGGCTGATCCTGACCCCTTGGTCAATTTATTGGGAGTAGGGTCAAAAATATATGTGTATTTTATACAGTTATTACTTGACAGACTTTTTAAGTTGAATTAAATTGCTATAAACAATTTCTTGTTCTTTACTCGTTCACTTATCCAGGAAGTTCGTTAACTTACCCATTTGCTTTCTCATACAAATTCAATGTGGGCTTCCATTTCAGCGTTACGTTTGAATTGCTAAACGTTGCCGAGAAATCTCTGTTAGGTCTATGTTAGATATTTACTAGCCAAAGAGTTTATGTCTTCTTTTAGTTTTTTAATGTATAATGTGTGTCTATGGAGTTTGGTGGGGTGCAATGTACACAAACACCCCTCAAGTTTATGTTAAAATTTCAGAAAACCTCCACTGCTCAGGGTAAAATAGTCCTTATATGGGGTATTATCGTTTTGAAAAAGATAATTTTTAGATTTATTCTTTTAATAGCTCGTAGCCAAAAGCCAGAGGTTTTGTAATATTAACCAAAGCTTTTCTGAAATAGTTTTTCTAATCAATATATGTCGTGCTTTAAATATTTAAATAATTGCATTCCCAGTGTTACTTTTACCTATTTCAGTAGTGAATAAAAATAACGGGTCCATGCGTAAATTAACTTAAGGGCTCGAAACAAGAAAATGCATTTATACTTTATATATTTGCAAACTCCTTTCTGCACATTCCTCATTGTCCTGTACAGTGAAGAGAACCCTACCGCTCTCAGAAGTAAATCTAGCAGAGTTTGTGGGTCTCACATAAGTTGTTATAGTTTTCTGGGCGATGGCGTACTTGAAGGGGGTTCGGAAAAGCCAAGTAAATCTCCCTTATCAGCTTAGTGCTAGACACTTCCGCTCTTATCTCTCAGTGCTCATGTAGTCCTCTCCAGTCCTCTCTAGAAGCACTAGCCACTATAGCAGCATGACAGAGAATTGATAGGAATTACTAACTTGTCCTGCCACCTCCGAATATAGTTTCAAATGCAGCTTCCACACTGCAAAGTGCTATCTCAATGCTTCCCGAATGTGTTCTACTGAGGACATTTCTACGACTCCACCGCACATGAAACGCCCTCTTGATAGCTGTACTGATATCAGTATCACTGCTGATAATCAGTTTTATTGTAAGACATTCTACAGTCTTCTGTAGACCATCCCTGAAGGAGACCTACTTAAATTGACAATTTTAAAAGCTTTATAAACTTTTATTACAACTCTAAAACTATTTTTATTATCTCAGCCTTCCCTTTTCATATTCTATGTGGGGTATTTTGGAAGAAAGCTAACTTATTGTGTGTAGAAAGTTATAATGTAACGGGATTCAGTTTCAAAACATATTTTTATTATTTATTTAGTTGTTACATTCTGTAAATAAGTTTAAAATTTTTTATTGCTCACAATTTTATTTAATGGCTGTGAGTGGCATTGACATGATATAGAGTACAAAGTAAAAGTAAAACAAAAAAAAATTAATAAAAAATAAAGTTGTTTTAATGATACTCGACATATAGCTGTTGAATGTAAATAAAAGGGTGAGTTTCTTATTGAGCAAAATCGAACAATAGTTGTGGGGGTTAACTGATNACACATAAATTCAACTGAGTTCTCTTGTTATAGAAGATCACGGGGCCATCTCCGTTTAAGTCGCCGTATAGGATTATCAGGATGGATTTGGGAAGATAACTTATTGGCTATGGGATTATGATGTGGGGGGCATGGAATTTGGGGAAACGATTGTGAATTAATTTGTTGACGAGGTCGATTTTGAGGTCATTGTGAAGGGTAGAGTTGGATACATAGAAAGGAGCATTAACAGGGCTTCTGAGGACTTTGGACTGGAAGGATTGGATACGTTGGATGTTGTAAGGTTTAGCGGTACCCAAGAGTTCTGAACCGTATGTCCAAATACGTTTAAGAATAGTTTTGCATATTGTTAATTTGTTGTGGATTGATAATTTCGATGTTCGTCCGAGTAGTCTTTTTTGCTTTATGTGTTCTATCCAATTAAGTCTTGATTTCAATTAGAAACCGAGGTATCTTTTGGAGATGGATTGGGGAATAGGAATTTCGTTGAAGGATACATTAAGTGTGGGCAGAGAGTGTATGTGACGTGAACGCACTTGCTACTTCAAAAATTATCAACATTTAAATAATAAAGTTGGAAAATAAGATTTTTACGCCATTTTGTTTCACATAAAAATAATCAAAATGTTATCTGTTAGACATACAGCAATTATATTCCTCAATGTACCAAGACTGTCAACATTAGTCTTATTCATTGGGGAAAGTCGTTAAGCTGTTATATGAATCAACACACTGTAAATAAGAATTTTTATTTAAATACCATCCCAGAAATTCCATTAATATTCCCGGTGAATAAGCAACTTAGATGTTTGCTACAGCATCTGGATGTTACCTGAGACGTAGGAGTCCTAAGAAGATTTAGCACCTTTCATTAAGTGGACATAGACGAGAACGAACTTCTAAAATGCCGCTACAACCCACAAGAACAATGTCCCCGAGTAATGTCTAAGTAAGTAATGTCTCCTAGGAGCAGGCACTAATAGCAACCTCGACAATTACATTCCTTCCATGAAACAGTTTCTTCTGCGATTTCCAAGTCGCAATTATGTACAAAGAATGGATTTTCTCACTGGTACAATTCCCAAACATATAAGTGTGTGACAATGTCGTGGAAAAGCTTCTAACTTATTTTAAATATTATTATAAACATTTTTTCTGAGAAGTGATAGAAGCAGTTTAAAACAACAATAACAATAAAGAGAATAACATTAGTTAACACAAACAATGCGCGTACAAAAAATAAATAACTATAGCATTGGAAATGTTTAAATAACTTTTGTCCTGTACGCCCCTTGTAGAATGGATTTCCTCCTACTGTTTTATTGATGAGATCGCAAAGCAATCATATAATTTGTTGTAGAAATCATATAATTTGCGTGTTTAGTTAAGCGCTGTAGTAGCCAGTGGCACTAGGCTGTCGTTTCTTAGATTTAGAGTGAATTTAAAGTCTGTTCTTGTTTTTATTAATACCACTTTTTCTTAACGAATAAAATTTCAATAATCATATCCTTGCTAAAATAAGAATATTGAGTCTCCGATAGATTTAGTCAATTCTCTCGACGTCCTGAGAAATATTGGGCTTCCAAACAAAGCATTGACGCATCTTTAATTTCTTTACAATGCACAGCACACCATCCTACATTTATGGATGTCTTATTTCAAATAAATCAGTTATCAATAAACAAATATTTATCAATTTCAAAGATTTGTATTATATTCCCTTGCATTTATTCCATAAAATTAATGTGGAATTAAATACCACAAAACATACAATATTTAAATACAAATATTTTCGCAGCAAGCTTCTATTTTGCCTCGGACTCCAATGCTTACAATCTTCTCCGACAACTAAAACGAAGAGGGGCTGATCCTGACCCCTTGGTCAATTTATTGGGAGTAGGGTCAAAAATATATGTGTATTTTATACAGTTATTACTTGACAGACCTTTTAAGTTGAATTAAATTGCTATAAACAATTTCTTGTTCTTTACTCGTTCACTTACCCAGGAAGTTCGTTAACTTACCCATTTGCTTTCTCATACAAATTCAATGTGGGCTTCCATTTCAGCGTTACGTTTGAATTGCTAAACGTTGCCGAGAAATCTCTGTTAGGTCTATGTTAGATATTTACTAGCCAAAGAGTTTATGTCTTCTTTTAGTTTTTTAATGTATAATGTGTGTCTATGGAGTTTGGTGGGGTGCAATGTACACAAACACCCCTCAAGTTTATGTTAAAATTTCAGAAAACCTCCACTGCTCAGGGTAAAATAGTCCTTATATGGGGTATTATCGTTTTGAAAAAGATAATTTTTAGATTTATTCTTTTAATAGCTCGTAGCCAAAAGCCAGAGGTTTTGTAAAATTAAAAGCTTTTCTGAAATAGTTTTTCTAATCAATATATGTCGTGCTTTAAATATTTAAATAATTGCATTCCCAGTGTTACTTTTACCTATTTCAGTAGTGAATAAAAATAACAGGTCCATGAGTAAATTAACTTAAGGGCTCGAAACAAGAAAATGCATTTATACTTTATATATTTGCAAACTCCTTTTTGCACATTCCTCACAGTGAAGAGAAGCCTACCGCTCTCAGAAGTAAATCTAGCAGAGTTTGTGGGTCTCACATAAGTTGTTATAGTTTTCTGGGCGATGGCGTACTTGAAGGGGGTTCGGAAAAGCCAAGTAAATCTCCCTTATCAGCTTAGTGCTAGACACTTCCGCTCTTATCTCTCAGTGCTCATGTAGTCCTCTCCAGTCCTCTCTAGAAGCACTAGCCACTATAGCAGCATGACAGAGAATTGATAGGAATTACTAACTTGTCCTGCCACCNTAGACTATAAATAAATTTCTGAGTCAATGACTACACTTAAATCCTTGACTCTTTCAGTCCTTTTTATAAGCTTCAGAAAAAATTATTAAAGTGAAACACTTATTTAGTTAATATCTTAAACTACAATATTGCAAAATTATTTTCATTTGTTTTAATTAAATTTCCATATTTTTCAATATATTACCAATATATTTATGCAGATGTTGGAATATAAAAGTATTCCTGGCAGAAAATGACTTGTATTTGGGCAAAAGTTGGAATAGTTTGTACTTGCTTGGCTGAAAATTATCTGTATTTCTGCTGAAGTTTGATTAGCTAAGTATAGCTTAGCAGGATGTAACCAAAGTGCATAGAAGTTGAACGGTTAAGATATGAATATATAACGTCTTTTTGTGGTGCTCTATTTGATGATTACCTTTATAATAAATGAGTGTATAAAAAAGTTTTAAAAAATGACCGTTTTCAATTAAACAGTCTTACCTCTATCAACAAAGTGTGACACACAAAGAAAAATCGAAGGAAATAGAAACAAAACAGTCAGTTGTGTCAGTAACGGATTTCTTACTGACAACAGCCAAACTCTTTGCAATACACTTAAAAAAAAAAAAATGTTCTAACTACTCTGGAGAAGTCCTGCTTACTGAATGTCGGAAAGAAGTGACACCAATTCACATCGCGATAAGCCCTCTAAAGCAAATAAGTCATCACTAAATATCCTTAGGGCAGTAAGGACAAGGAAACTCGCCTCTTCTGTACCATCTGTATCATCTTCATTAAAAACCTTCTACCCCAAAACAAATCTATAGTTCTTAAATCCTTAAACAAAATATTCATAATTGGTCAAATTCCAGTACAGTAGAAACAATCTACACTGCCGGACAAAATTAAAGGATAACTTACAAATATTTATATTATTATTACATAAGAGATAAAGATAGAAATTCCATTGCCCCAGACTGGACTTTGTGTTGTATCTTATCCAGTTAATCCTGTACCTGTTTATATTCCCACCCGTTTATGGAGAAAAGGGTCAGTATCCACTTCTTTTCTTTCTTCCTATCAGTAAATGGTTAGTTGTTAGCAAAGATTCATCTTATTGAAGATTTTATAACATTTAATAGACTTTTGTTTTTACTTGTGAGTTTAGTAAGAACGTTGTGATGGCCAACAGAAGAGCATTGACCGAAGAGGAATCAATTCGTGCTGTTGCTTTGAGTGAAGAAGGGTTTTCTCAAAGGCATATTGCGCAACGGCTCCAGCGGTCACAATCCGTAGTGTCCAGGGTGCTTAATAGGCACCATCGAACTGGAGGGCATACAAGAAGAGTCAGACAAGGCCGTCCGAGGTCAACTTCCCACCGTGACGAGAGATTTTTGCAACTGCATGCTCTTCGGGATCGCCGATCAACTGGTAACAGTCTGCGTGGTCTCCTCCAGAGGTTCAGGAATGTGCAAACTTCCGAGCTTGAGGTTTGCTCGGGAGCACCTAAACTGGACTCAGGAAGACTGGAGCCTCGTATTATTCACCGATGAGTTGAGATTCTGTCTCCGATCTCCAGATGGACGGGAAAAGGTATGGCGAAGGCGGGGAGAGAGGTATGCTCCATGCACTTTTTCTCCAAGGGTTGCGTTTGGTGGTGGGTCAGTAATGGTGTGGGGGGGCATAAATTTAAACTCCCGTACAGAGTTGGTTCTTGTGAACCGTGGCTCTACAACTGCTGACAGGTACATTAGGGAGGTACTTGAGCCACATGTAATACCTTTCGCCTGAAATATCGCAGGTAACTTTATTTTTATGCACGATAATGCCCGACCTCACGTTGCTCGATCAGTGCACAATTTCCTCAGACAAGTAGAAATTGACGTTATGGTTTGGCCACCCAGAAGTCCAGATATGAACCCAATAGAGCATGTATGGGACATGCTTGGAAGACGTGTCCGCGCCCGAGACCCACAAAATTTGGCAGATTTACGGGAAATGTCAGTTGAAGAGAACAACATGTAAGAGCCCTGGTCGCAGGAATGGGCAGAATGGAAGCAATTATCAGAGCTAGAGGTGAGAATACCAATTATTGATCGTTTTCCTCGAATTCTTCCTTTTTTTTCAGTTTTGTTATATAATTTAATTTCAAAGATTCACTTTTTCATTTTGAGAGTGTAGGACATTTTTATTTTTTGATTTGTTTTCCTATTAAAAATTTCTAGAAAAGAACTTTTATTTTTTATTATAATAAAATTTGGCAGATTTAAGGAAAATTTTTTATTTTTTATAATAAAGTGTAACTTCCAAAGAAAAAAGAATATTTTCAAAAATACCCTATACAGTTCAGTAATTTCATAATATTGAAGTGATCCTTTAATTTTGTCCGGCAGTGTATATGAAAAGCAATTTAAAAAAGAGGCAGAATAAAATACCTGGTAACAAGTTACAATATGTCCTCCCTGACTTTTTCTCTAGCCAAGATATTAGAAAAAATGTCCATAAAAAGAATCAATTAGCTTCTAGAAGATAATCAATTAGAACCAGAATGGCAAAAAAAAGGATTTCGAAAAGATAGAAGTTAGATTGAAATCGGATATATGTATAAAGGGTTAGTAGTATTTTTGTACAAAATAACGCTTTTGACACTGTTAGACGGCAGAATACCAATTTTTATAATAGATATTATAAAATCAGGGCGATTTTGCGTTCAAATAAAAAATAGCTGCTCGTGGAAGTGTCGTTGCTGCAAAGATTTTCTCTTTTCCTATCAAATCAAATTCTAAATGTTGTAGAAACTATCCCAGTTAGGGTACATTTTGTTGGCCAATGATTTTGCTTTATATTCCTCCCACCCCATAGACATCTTACAACCAGAGATCCAACACTCATTGAATACAATGTCAGTCAGGGGTTCACTATATCAATAGCGAAATCATATAGCATTCTCTTTTTTCTTCATTCTACTCAGAATTGCCACAGCAGAATCAAGACTAATTTAAGTATTTTAGACTCACATTTGACAAGCACCTGAACTGGAACCGCCAAAAAAGAATTGCATGCGATCTACTCAGGAACATTGCTTGGTGAGATTCAGAATATTCATATGTTTGCTGCTACAAGAGCTTTATAAGGTTCTAGCTGTGTGGGGTACAGTCCAGCCCCTGAGAGAACACATTCCATACTTGATGGAAATTACATCACATCGGATCCTGTCCAGTTTTAAGCCTCTGTAGAAAGCGGAGAACCAATTTTGAGTTTTAGAAGAGATTTACTGTCACTTAAAAACATCCTATCAATTATTCTAAGATGATTTTAGTTGGGGTTCGGTCAAGGTAGATCCAAAAAACACAAATTTAAAAAATGTATTTTTTAATACATTAGCAGATAATTTTTAAATATTTTATTTTGGTTGTGGTTTTTTATCCCACGTAAATTATAAACAATTCATGAGAGGGAACAGAAAAAAAATAAATCTATCTGTCCTCGCCAGGAATCGAACCTGGATCTCCTGCAATCCGGGCCTGGTATGCTGACCGTTACACCACAAGGACCAGCTAGATATCTCACTCGTCTTTCTCGTAAGTTAGGCTCTCGCTAGTGAAGAGGGAATTGAGTGTTTTTTTCTGTTCCCTCTCATGAATTGTTTATTAGCAGATAATCTTTTATTAAAAAATATATTTTTTAAATTTGTGTTTTTTGGATCTACCTTGACCGAACCCCAACTAAAATCATCTTAAAATAATATCTACGGTCAACAATCTCTCCTTTTGATCCTATCAATTATCTCTACTGCAACCCACTATCTAAGAACTCTATTATATTTCAAAATTTCCAAAACTTCAAATATCTTATAAACTACTGCAATATACCATCTACCAAACACCCCAGGACCTTTCCCTGAAACTAACAAAATTCTCAAAGAAAGATCCTTATTTAATAGTATACTACTCAGAAATCAATAGTATACTATATAAAATGGGCTCTTCAACACTCATTTATACTGAT
The DNA here is from genome assembly GCA_000696205.2 of Oncopeltus fasciatus. Classification (NCBI taxonomy): domain Eukaryota; kingdom Metazoa; phylum Arthropoda; class Insecta; order Hemiptera; family Lygaeidae; genus Oncopeltus; species Oncopeltus fasciatus. The sequence continues at coordinate 19,810 of KZ810446.1, forward strand.
GGGTCTAAAGTCAAAGATTTGGTTGGAGCAGCCTTTGTATTTGACTGAACATCTTTCAATAATAAAGCTTTTCGCATTTACGTTCCGTATAATAACAAAGTAGCCATACTCACTTACTCTCCCTTCTCTCTTGTCACATAATAAAAAACCGGTCACAAACATCCAACAGACGCTAGAAGCAGTATATGATTTATAAAGACAAAATTTTACAGTTAAATTCGCCTTAAGATTAGGCCTATGACGTTGGAAACAGCTGTTCGCTACAGTTTTGTTAGCCGGGCAAATCTCTCCCTCAGCCTCTTGTATCTCCCTTCCGCGTCTTCTGCAGGTCCAATCTTCTCGCCGCCGGCCTACCCTCAAATCACATTCCACAACTTCCCAAATAGAATTTAGCTAAATGCCTAGACATACCACTATCTAAAACTCCACTGCGAAAAATGAACATCCTATCAATACCTTTGCTTTTGCTACCTTTGCTTTGCATTTCCTATCAATACCCATTTACCTTTGCTATCCTTTTCCTTTGTCTTTGCTATCAATACCCATTTACCTTTGCTATCCTTTGCCTTTGTCTTTGCTATCAATACCCATTTACCTTTGCTATCCTTCGCCTTTGTCTTTGCTATCAAAACCACTTTGCTATAAATACCTTTGTCTTTACTATCCTTTGCAATCAATACCCTTGCCCTTTGCCTTTTCTGTCAATACCCCTTTGCTATCAACCTTTGCCTTTTCTGTCATTCGGTATTCTCCTTTCTCAGAGGTTCCTGGACCTGGAAAGAGGGCGGGCGTGCCTGGGATGGAGGCTGTGGCGGGGGATTCGCCTGGAAGTCCGGACATGCTGTGTCTGAGAGCTCACGTTCTTCGTAAATGAAGAGTCTGAGAAAGCACAGTCCAGTCAGTGGACATGTCTACAATAACTCCATTCTCACATATACAGATAAGGCAGGTACTGTCGGCCTGGGCTCTTGTAGCTACCCTGGTCTACTCTCTGCTGCCATTATAATTTATAAATCCTGGCAAAAGACAACGGCATTAATCACTGCGAGGTTGAAATAAGAATTCATAAGAAAAAAGAAAATAATTCTTAAAGCAGCCATCGGGAATAAATTAGTGATAAATAACACTTTAAAAATTCATGAATATTATTATTAAAAAAACGAAAACAACAAACAAGGGGTTTTTTTTTTTCGAATTGCCCTTTGCAGCAACCGGAAAAGCAGTTTATCATTGCTCTCCTCGTGGACTCAACAGCTTCCTGAAGAACCTCATCTATTGGTGAACGGTCGCTTGGAACCCTTCTTCTTTCCCAACGTCGTATCTTTCCTGCTAATGTTTTTAGAGCAATGCAGTCAAGGACATCTCCTTCATTTTTAATAATTTCAAGAGTTTCTTCAGCGGCTGCGAATTCTTTTTTTTTCAGCAATATCTTAAAAATATTGTGATGTTTCTTCTTTGTAACAAATACCTCAACTATGACTTTCTTGAAGAAGCCCAATAGGATATAACTAGTTTAAAGAATGCTCTAAATGGAATATATAGTAATATTCCTCTAACAGGACTAAAACATTTACAGTCCTTTGAAATCTTGATTTTTATAAAATGCTATTTTTTTTAATGTATCCTACTAATTGCGGTTGTTTTTTATGTATCCTACAAAGAGGCATGTATGTATTTTTCAATTTTTTTTTTTTCATATTATGCTGAATTTACAGAGAACACAGCAGGGAATTTATAATTTCTTAAGTAGGAAGTTGAGACAAACATGGACGCTTTTGAAGAAATACTTTAATGAAATAAGTATAATCACTAACACAAAGCAATTCTTGCCAGTTTGTATTCATAAAATATTCACTTAAGTTATTGTAATAGATTTGTATAAAATTAACGGGCAGTTTGAAGGATTTTTATAACTGACAATTGTTTGAATTTTTAATCTCTTGAGAATGTCTTCACGCAACTAAAGTGCTCTTGCTTGTTTAAGAAAAATAAATAGTATGACGTAAAAGTAGGACTTATTTTTCTTGAATATCATTATTACTTCATATGAAGCAGTGATAGCAACGAAACAGAATATTCACATTTATTTGACAAGAGCATAACTTGAAATATCCAAATATTTACTTGCGAGTTAGAAGTTAGTATGACGAGTTGGTCCGAAGGGAGCCGAGGACAGCCGAAACAGGACCTGTTGCTGACAGAAGAATTACTCGTTAATGACTGCAGAGATGTTTCCATTTTGTTCTGCCTTCAGCAACGTTACAACTCTGTCCTTTCGCTCCTGCAGCCCAGTACCGCCATCTGTATTGTTTGTTGTCACTAACCTCTCCATGTCGCCACAACATATGTTACTAAAGTCTTTCGTATCCATTAGTATGGGTCTTCATTGTGATATATGCTGCCCATTTCCTATTTTGTACCTGACATCGCTTCTGCTCTCTCTGCTAAATCCTGACTCGTAAAGAAGATTTAACAATACCCATTAATCTAACCATAGATATACTACAAATAATAGCTATTTATGCTGAATATAGAGTGTTTACAAATAGGATTTTCATTTTTAAAATATATTTTATTTAAATATGTATTTAACAATTATTATTATTAAATTGTGTGGACACATTTATTACAACCTTCCAAAATCCATGACCGTAATATTAGAGGAGAAACATCATATTCTGAAGTTCTTGGCTGAAATGGTCGGTTAGACTTCTGTCCGAAGAGTCGTTTGGAATAAAAGCAGAAAAACTATGACTTTTATAAATATTAATTTATTTGTGGTTTAAAAAAAAAAGTAAATAACGAGAGTCGATAAATAGCTAGACAATGTCAGCTCCTTCGAGCATAAGAAGATGTATTCGTCTTTCTCGTAGGTTAGGCTCTTGCTAGTGTGTTGGGAATTTAATAAGTTTTCTGGCTCGTCCCGGTGGTGTAATGGAAACTTGCCGGCCCGGGAAGCAGGAGATCCAGGTTCGAGTCCTGGCTGGGACAGATAGGTTTTTTATTCTATTCCCTCTCATAAATTGTTTAAAGAATACGGCTTTTAGTGTAGACTTCCCATGAATGTAAAGTAAATTTGCTGAAAGTGCTTAAGGCAATTAAAATAAAATGTTCTCCATCTAAAACTGTATCTTGTTCTTTCGGATCGGACAAACATTCTAAAAATGTTTTGTGACCGGCTAAACACTTCACTTCAGTATATATTCTTAAAAGAATTTCTCCCTGCTCGATTTTGAGAAAGTCAAAATACTTTTTGTGAAACCAAGAACTATTTCTAATTCTGCGACAAAGGAGCCAACTGGAGGAGGCAGGGATAATAGATTAATTTTATTGGAGAACATTTTTATTTTTATTTTTTAAGATAATGGTTACTGCCATTCACATTTATTGTCGGCCAAGTCATTGCGAAAGAAATATCTGAAAATATGACAAGTTTCTTGTAGGTTCTAGTTCCCCTCGCAACTTCCGAATTTGGCCAAACTTCTCCAGATCTTTATTAAATCCAAATGTTACAGAAGTAATGGCGGTGTGGGTCAAGCCCTGAACAGCTGACTCCAGTTCATTTCCTCTATATTAGCAGAGACTGAGCCCTTATCGAGGAAGCCATCGTCTCTGGAATAGCCCCCACCCTCTTCTACGGAACACTGCTAATTCCGAGGGCTCCCCTTCGGATATCTTTAATGCCTCCACCCCTCCTAATGTCCTTATTTCAGTTTTCACCCCCAACGTTAATTTTTACTCCGATAGAGACGTTTCCTTCTTTCCTTAACTTTATATCTCCTCATTTAACGCTTCCCATGAGAACTAGTCTGCTTTTTGGAAATGCTACTCTGAGAAATCTAAAATTTTACCAAGTTGTCCTAGATGTTGAAATCGAAGAACATTTTTTCTATGTGATGAAGTGTACTATCGTTCTCATTCTGAAGAAACTTTATAAAAGAAGAATCTTGAAATATTATCGAAGAAGATACAATTCTATACATAATCTTCAGACTCTTCATCTATCCTAGAGTTACTCATGTAGAATTGACAATACTCTTAAAGCTAAACTGTTCTTAAGGAATACCTGATGAAATTGAATACCAAGAATAAGCTATTTATGCGGGATAATAAGTATTTTTAATGAAGATGGATTTACTATTTTTCTCAATCTTTGGTTCATTTTTTATTTTTTTAAATTGATTTGTTTTAAACAGAAAATTGTGTTAATACTAAATTTAGTGTAAAAGAATAATTTTGTTTTGTCTGTCATTACAGTAGTTTAATTGAATTATTATACTCATACAATTTATTATTATTTTTTATTATTATAGTGAATTCAGAATAAATTGAGATTGTTATTAAGACAGGAATATCTTACATATGACAAGAATAATATCCTTAAAATTATATATATATATATACATATANTTTTCGATACTAAATTTATTTAAGCTCCTATTTCTCTTCTCTGCAACGAAAAAACTTTAAGAAATAATAGGCTAAATTTAATTTTAATGACATTTACAAAACACATATACAAAAGCTAACAATAAGAATGATATTTAATAATGAATTAAGAGTAATTGAGCTCGCCCCCACCCCCACAACCTCTCCCTTTTAGATTGGCCTAATGCTATCCTTAGGATCCTTCATTGTTTTTTTTTGTAGTTAATTCTTATTTATATCCTTCTCTAATGATACGAGCTATATCCTTATCTAATGTATCTATCTAATGGTATTGATATCCTTCTCTAATATCTGCTAAGATTGCTTACCTTCTGCGTGTCTGATTGTATTTGTTTCTTTGAGTAGTAAATAGAAATGCTGAGTGAGGGGTTTACATGACATAGTGAGTTGGAAAAAAATAATCGTCAACTATGATGCTGATGGGTTCCTAGTTTTCGCAGCTCTTGTGAGACGGACATCTTAAAAATTTTGTCTCAGCTACAGATTGTACAAGTTAAAAAGCCTCGCTTGGAAAAATACATAAACATGAATAATTCAGTCAGTCTTATAGAATTTTCAGTTATATACATATCATATTCAGAGTAAAATCTAAAAATAATTGAAAGTCATTTTGAATGAAATTCGTTGATGAGATGACATTATTTTAGAAGCGAAAATTGCTTTTATTATATGGCTAACTTATGACATAATTGTGCAGTTCGTCTAGACAAAAGAACTTGATGGCTATACCAGAAGTAATGTGTTGTTTTACTTTATTTTTCCAGGTGCTTGCCATCTGCACACTACATGGCAGTTCTGAGTAAGTGTCAGCTATAACTCTTTACCAAAGTACTTGAGCCCTCCTTGTGTATGCTTCCACAACGGCAGATATCTTTCTCTCAGAGTAGGGCTTCTTTGTGAAAGGTACTTATTCCTCTAAGGACATACTTTTTCATGCCGACATTCAAAAAGAATTATTCAAATATTCTTTTCGGCTGAGTTATCTTTCCATAAACAAGTAGAAAAGCCTACATTTTACTAAACACATTTTATTGATTAGCTTGAGACTTATCTAACTTTCTTTATTGTTTAGGAAAAGTCATGCTTGTATCTGCAGAGTACATCCTCTGTCGCTTGCCTTGTGGAAGCAGGCTCAATAATATGTGTTTACTCCACTTATCTCTTCCAAACGTTGAAATGTATTCAAATTTTCACTTTATCGTAACGGACTTTGTCAAATCATTCCGATATCACATAACGAGTACTTCCCTAAATTAAGAAAATTTATAATTAAGCGACTTTGATCAGAATCGCCATTGATGGTTTCGTAAAAATAATAAATATCTCTCAAATACAACTCAATATACAATATACAGAGGGCTGATAACTTTAATTGCTATTTTTAAATAGAATTTGTATGTTCGCAGTATTATGTCGTAGTTTTGTGATCTAAAACATTATTTATATACAATAAATGCAAGGGAATAGAATTTAAAAAATCTTACCACCTCAGCCGGGACTCGAACCCGGATCTCCGGCTTTCCGGGCAAGCGTGCTATCCATTACACAACGGATAAAGTAAAAGATAGTAGTACAGATTTTTTTATTCTATTAATTCTTGCATTTATTGTATAAAATTAATGTGGGATTAAATACCACAACTAATACAGTATTTTAATTATTTATATAGTTCTACTTAACGTACAAGCCTAGTATAGTATGTATGTACAAGTATAGTACATTATTTAGAACTATATATTGTAAACTGATACTAATCTTAGAGAATATTAAGCTTGTCAAATTACTAAGTTCTGAAAATGTATTTTGTTTACATGCTCCTGTTGCATCAGGGTAATGCATGCATTACTTCACTTTTTCAGATAACGTATGTTCTCTTATCATTTAATTCAATCTTTATAAGCCCCTGCTTCCATTACATATTTTTTTTTGTGTGCTTTATTTGTTTTCAGTTGAGTAAGCATATATCGAACAGAATCGACAAAATATGTTCACGTAGGCTTCGACGGTCGTCAGAGGTATTTACCGTTTCTTCATCCGGGTTGGACCGTGTCAAGTTGTTATTTGCCGAGCTTTCGCACATCATGTGATGGCTTCTTCATTCTCTTTTCAGCCCTGAAGAAGCCTTCACAGGATGTGAGAAAGCTTGGCAAATAACAACAATTTGACACGGTCCAACCCGGAAGAAGAAACGGTAAATACTTCGACAGAATATGTTAAAACCAGTGTATGAAGCCATTGTAAAAAAATATTTTAGTTCCACAATAGAGGTTATTTTCTTCTTCTTCTTCTATTTTTTTTTATGTTTATATGTATCTCGTATTAAGGTGTAAAACTGAAAAAAAAAAAAGTGTAGTTAGTATAATATGTTACAGCTTACAGAATAATAACTAAGTCACAAGTCCACTCGGACAGACAGAACACACAGAGGCTTAGTGTCCAACCAGCTGGTATAAAACTAAAATTTATATGGTTCGGAATTAACAGCGGACAATACTAGCTAAGGCTAAAATAACTTTGACCGACACACTTTAATCTCCAGCACTGATGGTTGATGAGTTCTGCAGCAGATAATCAAAATTTCGGGTATCAGCCTTTAATAGATAGTAAAAGATATAATTTTTTTATAAGCTTTATTTGCATATTACATTCTGTTAAAAATTAATAAAAACATTTTGTAATTTGATTACAATGAATAATAGAAAAAAAAATTGACATTAATGAAAGTCACATGAGGAGAGGAGGTGACCAGTGACACCACTCTTAAATTATTTACAGACTATGTCCCAGGGAGGTCGCGGGGCCATCTTCGTTTGAGCCGACGGGGAGGGTTGTAGGGGTTGGAGTTAGAAGACAAGGTCTGTGCTAGTGGATAAGGATGGAATGTCAGTTTACAGTGGAAAAGGCTGAAGCAGGAAGAAATGAAGTCTTGAATAAAAGGGATGTTAAGATCGTAGTGAAGGGAAGAATTGGATACGTAATATGGAGCATTTGCGATTATTCTCAGGGTTTTGGATTGAAAGGATTGTATTCGTTGGATGTTTGAAGGCTTGGCGGCACCCCAGATTTCTACTCCGTGAGTCCAGATTGGTCGTAATAAGGTTTTGTAGAGCGTCAGTTTGTTTTCAATCGTAAGATTGGATTTCTTATTCATGAGTCTGTATAGAAGTCCATATCGTCGATTGAGTTCTTGTCTTTTAATTTTAGAGTGTTCGCACCATGCAAAAGATATAATATGCTCTAGAATTACAAAATACATCAAGATGGAAAATAAGTTACTACTCAGAGTCAGGTTTTTGCGATATCATAACTCTGAGTAGTTTAGATAACTTGCAGTAGCAATAACTATATTTATATTAAAGGCACAGGTGTTCTTAGACTAGGATA
>KZ810448.1:18816-32010 GCA_000696205.2 Oncopeltus fasciatus
ATATATATAGTATACAGTGTGTAAGTGTGTTCTCAGCACTCTATATCTGACCTGTTCTTAATTACTATAAATCTATCGCAGCCGCGAGAGTATCATTTTCTAATATATATTTCTATGTGCGTGTGCTTGTGTTAATATTAAAAGTACATGAATACTTCATTTGGGTATAACTTAAGTTAAAGGTAGTTTGAAACATTTTTTTTTTTTTTTTTTTTCAAATTTGCAACAGCACTGTCAGTGTTTTAGCAAAACATAAACTATTAACAGATTCCTGTATTTGTTTAAAGAAATTTTCATGACTCAAAATTGAACCATCAGAAGTGTGGTTTTATTTAATTTATATGCCTTAGGATGGCATTTGTTAAGTCGTATTTAAATGTAAAAATAAAGGGCGAGTTCTTTATTGAGAGAAATTGTACGTATAGGAGTGGGGGATAACATTAAATGTCAAATTTCGAGTAAAAATATTTTCTCATTTCTACAAACTTAATATAAAGTTAAGAATAAACTGAACACTGATTCGTTTACTAATAGAATATATATTTTACAAGATATAGAAAGTTCAAATACAATTATTCGTCACCTGTGATCCTGAGTAAATAACTTATTTTAAACAGTTCCCGTACAATACATTTTCTAATTTATTTTAAATTTCCATACCATTGATGGAGTTTGGAGAATAAATAATACATGGAGCAGGAAGTATATTATTACCGTAACACATATAATAAAGCGATGTGTAAAACGCTGGCTCGCGTTAGCACTCACCCACCTTCTAAATTGTCTAGATCAACCAATCTTCCAGACAGTAATAGCTCTGACATGGATGTAGGATAAAGTGGCCCAGTCACGCCATCTTTGATAAGCGAGCTTATTCTGGCGCCTATCTCTAGGAGCTTCCGATAGCCATCGATCTAAAAGGAGTCGTCGTCCTAAACATATTTACCTACAACGATGAAAATCAGCTGCAATAATGGGAGCCTTGTGCTTCAAGAAACCCACAATTTCTCCTTCCATAGTCGCCTTCTTTTAATCAGGTTCCCCTCGAGGACAATGATGGACGATGAAATTATCTTTTCGTGGTATTTACAAAACAAATTTGTAATCATTGCTTTTGTGAAGAAGAAAAAATTATCCGGGATTCGAACCAAGCCTTTTTTTATTACTAGCCAGACGTGCTGACCACTGAACAAAATGAGCTCACATCCTTCGCTTCAGAAACTCCTCTCACTTGTCATCACGCAGTCCTCCGGGATATTGAGCAAATCACGTCCGTATAATTAATCATATTTTGAAACTTTATTAATTCCATATAGTCAAGCCAAAAATCTCATTTTCTAAAAATGTGAATGAGCAAAGTGAGAGCGGTAGCAAGAAATCGCAAAAAAAAAAAAAAAAAAAAAAAAAAACAGGGTTTCGGCCAGAGTGTAAAGTAAATACTCTGAAAATAATTGAGTAATTTGGAGGTAACTCGTTGACCGACAAGTTTTATGAGGGAAGATTTGTCTAGAATTAGGTCTTGGGAGTTGAAGAATTAAAAACCTATTTGCAACCAAAAAAGTATTTTTATTTACGCCAACGTTTCGGACTAAATTTCAGGCTTTCATCGCGGCAAATGGAGTACCAATTCCCCATCACCCTATTTGCCCTGATGAAGGCCTGAAATTTATGTCGAAACATGAGCGAAAATAAAAATCCTTATTTTGGTTACAAATTAGTTATTAATTCTTCAGCAACCCAGACTCCATGAGACTTCTTATGTCTTTTTTTCCCCATAGGTCAATTTGTGACTTCGAGTTTAAAAATTTTTTCCACCCTTTAGGGTAGTCAAAGAGATCAATCTCAACACATCGTGGGATTTATAAATACTCTAATAAGATATAATTGTTAAGTTTTAACCAAAACATTTTCAGTTCAGGGTAGTTTAAAGAATAAAGAGTACATACAAAGTGCTATAATTACTTTATATATAAATAAATAAAGTCCGTGATTACTTTACATACAAATAAATATATTATATAATATTATAAATATACAGGTAAATGCACACATATATATACATGAAGAGTAGCGAACGAAAGCAAAATCGGAAGCCACAGGAAAGCAAGGCCGCCCTTATATAATCTGAGCTCGCCGGATCAAATATAATCCGCTCACAGGCTATTGGATCCCAGATCTTATTAACCCTACATCATGGGAACCTAATTTTTTCAACCCCTCGGGGTATTTAGGTCATGGGGATGGGCTTGAAATATCATAACTAAACAGGGCAGAGACTGTGTAGACATACTAAACATTGCCTCCCCTCCATGTTTATACGATCCAAAATCAAGAGGAGATATTAAAATGAAAGAAATAAGAAGAAGATGGACAAACAGAAGCATCAACCTTACAACAATATATTTTAAATATTAGGAAAATTATTTACATTTCTTTTATAAGTTTCAATCATTATTAATTTATTTTCTATATTATAAGAATATTATTAGAAGACATCCCATAGGGGAATCAAGCTATTAACGTAGGTAATAAAAAAAAAACAACGACTATTCAACTATGCTACATTGGATAAGATAAAATTAAGGTCCGTTCAAAATATTATACTTCAATCTTCCTATCTATCCATATGAATATTTGGGTGTGCCACCTAAAATTTTATACAATTAATGAGAGGGAATAGAATAAAAAAATCTATCTGTCCCAGCCAGGAACAGATAGATTTTTTTATTCTATTCCCTCTCATTAATTGTTTAAAACATGTAGAAGTCGAGTGGAGAACTGCCTGTTATTAATTAAGAAATATGAGTGCAGGGTGTGGGAGGAGAGACCATCAGCATGTCCGGGAGGCGTCGGGAGCGAGTCCCGGTTTGGAAGGTGGCCAGGGCGGGCTGCGACTCGCCCGGCGGCAAGGCACAGGTGCATGACCAGGTACAAGTTCTGCCGACAGTTAGAGAAGCTGGAGGTCAACCAGCAGATTCCTCCACCTAGCCGGGGTGGCGCTGACCTGCTTACGCAAAGGTCTCATGAGCGTCCGTAATCGCAGAAGTGTGTGACTGCCTTTGGCTGATCCAGTGGTAAGGGCATAACGGGCGGGAGTCCCAGATGTACCAAGGACTCAGTTGGTTCATTACAAGCATATGATGATGGCAGCATAATTATTAATTACTGTTGAACAATTAATAAATTTGAGTCTTTCCTTAAGAAAAGACTGATTTCGGAATGTGTGCACAACAATCACAATCCTACAGCTATTCATGATAAGCAGGAGAAAGATAACGTTCCCTCAGCTTATTGCAATATTTTCTGTATAATTCAAGTAAATAATCTCCGAATTTTGCCTTTCCCACTTTCATTTGAAAGCATTAACCCGAGCTTTGTTAACTACATTTGATGTGTGCCGACGAACCTCCTCACAGTCTACTAGTTGTCTCNCGTCAGAGTAGAGTGAAGAAAAATTCTTCACTAATTTTACCTTTAAAATTAATAATAATTTAAGAAAAAAAAAAGAAATTTTATTTTGGGACAGAGTCCACCTGAATAACAAAGAGGTCACAGTTGAAAGTATAGCTGATTTTGACCTAGTGGCAATAATTTTTTTTTTAATATTTACTAAGCACATTCTTCCTCTCGTTCTGATTACACACACACATACATACATATATGAGATACATTTATTTTTTTCTATTAAATTCCCTCTCATACGTATTTCTGTAAATTAAATTAATTTTAGGTACACTAATACGATGGCACTACTCTCTTCAAGTAGGCCTATACCAGAACTTCTGTACGAATTTCTAAGCTAGAGTGACACGGTAATAAAGAGAAAGGACAGATCTTACGACCCCTTCTTGACATAGTTAAGCCACTATGGCAAGGGGAAGAAGATCAGCGAGGCGGAAGTAGACCCGGGAGACAGGGCTTCGAACTCCACCAGGAGAGGGAGGGGGGACAGGGGAACTTGTGGTGGTGGGGGCAAGACACTGAGCTGTGAATATTTAACTGTAGTATAGTAGACTCCTTTGAGAGGACTCAACCCCCCGCCCCTCCAGGGCTAACCTTACTTCATTAAAGCCCCTACCGACACTCCCCTAACTTATACTTACTGAGGGTGGAGGAGGGGTTGTATTATCCAAGGGAGTATTTCTTACCCAGGCGACACGGGCCAAGTAAAGGCAACACTCAGCCCCCCACAATGAGACGCTCATACAACATACATGATTACTTTCCCTGCGAAAGTTGCCAGCAAACTTAGCAGATTTCCAACGTTTGAGGGGTTCATTAGACATGTGTAATAACTAAGAGTAAATACTAATTAAATAGTAAAAACCGACTAGGTCAATAATAGGAAAAGCTAAGTTTGTTAGGAGCTATATAGTACTATAGGACCGTCAAGAGATATGAACAAAACAGCTCAACCCTGCTAGGCGCATTTCTAAACATTTTCCTTACTTTAGTCAAATGGAGAGTTTTTTGACCGTAGATATTATTATTAGATAATTTTAGTTGGGGTTCGGTCAAGGTAGATTAAAAAAAAAAATACAAATTTACCAAAAGTGTATTTTTAATAAAGGATTATCTGCCAACGTTTCGGCTTACATTGTAAGCCATCTTCAGGACTGTCTATCATGAAGACGAGAGAGGACGTCCTGTCCTTAAGTTCACATTTCCATGACTCGAGTCATGGGAATTCGAGTTCCTGGGAACTTAAGGCCTTTAGTTCACATTTCCATGACTCATGTCATGGAAATGTGAACTTAAGGACAGGACGTCCTCTCTCATCTTCATGATAGGCAGCCCTGAAGATGACTTACAATGTAAGCCGAAAAGTTGGCATATAATCTTTTTTAAAACATTTACCTTTTTTTAAATTTGTATTTTTTTAGATCTACCTTGACCGAACCGCAACTAAAATCATCTAATTACGTTACTATATTTTTGAGTTTGAATAGTATGCTAAAACATATTTTGGGAAATTAATTAAAAGCCTACTTTATTAAGGTATTAATTATGCGCAACTCTAAGCTTCAATTAAATCTAGCTTTACAACCGACTTTTCCACAGTACCAAATAAGATAATTTTTAGTGCAAGGGAACAGAATAAAAAATCTAACTGTCCCAGCCAGGACTCACTAGTGCGGGGAATTTAATAACTTATCAGACTTGTCTCGGTAGCATAAGTGGCAAATGCACCGGCCCGGATAGCAGGGGATCCAGGTTCGAGTCCTGGCTGGGACAGTTAGATTTTTTATTCTGTTCCCTTGCANAAAATACACTCACAAAATTTTAAACAGATTATATTTTTAGCTTCTTATGAATCGATCGATGAACAATTGACGGAATTTTTGATATCGTGTCATGATACCCACACGAAAGAAAACTATTTCAGTAGATTTGGATAACATATTTTTAAGAACACAAAATTTTATCTCTTTTTCTAGTTTATTATTGAAAGTATATATTTAATTATTAAGAGCTTTACAAGTGTTACATTGACAATCCATTTTAACGAATTCATTAATTAATTAAAATTGAAATTTTTATAATCTGCTGGTAAACTGACAGCTTAGTAAATAAATAATGTGTCACTAAAATTATTGGCGTAGATTACTTTATTTTTATATTATTAATACTTTTCATAAAACCAATTCATTTATCTATTGCCGTTTATCAAATTTAACTTATCTATTTTAGGGTGAAGGTTATTTATAACTAGATACTATCTACACATAATCACTATATTCTAAACACTCATAGCACAGAAAGGTTTAGCTTTTTTTGCTCGGAGCATCCAAACAACAGAGTTAAGTTTTGTAAGAATACTTTTTAAGTACATTTTTAGTTTATTTTTATTCGTTGCTGACATTGTGTGTTTCGTAATAATTTAAAAAAAATATAAATATTTTTTGACCATTCTCTGTACTAAAAAACATAAGGGATGAATATAGCCACAATAACTGCATTGGTGAATAGCATACCTCTTGGAAATAAATAAAACAAATATTTATTAGGAACAACAAACATAAATTTACCGAAAGGAAGTTAACACTAACAAATGAACTGTTATCATCCATGAAATGATTAGGCACATTAAAGCCCCCCTTTTCGTATTGCATAAAGAACAAAGGGATAACAGTTATTCGCAAAATTGTTTAAAAGGACAATAAACAAATCGTTTACGGACGTTATTAAGAGTGAAATACACCGCTAATTTTACGGGCGATAAAGTTAATGAAGGCGAGGTGTTCAGCGGGGTGTATAATTTTAGTTTATGTGGTGTAATTTGGGGCCTTTGAATCACGGAAAGGCTAGCGAAGATACCATAACAGCGATTTGGCAATGACAACAATTAAAGGGAATTTAGCCTCCTGGATAATTTTAATTAATTATGTCTCGGCAAATTAACAGAAGGGAAATTTAATTATAATTCTCATTAAATTGTTTAATGAAGATGAGTACCAGGAGAGCAAACATTTATAATAAAAAACTAAATAAAGATAATTTTACAATGTATAAAAAATAAAGTATAGATCATATTTACAAATAAACAGATACACATTAATCCATTATATACTTTGTAAAACTGCACTAAAATAAAAATAAAAATACAGATAAAATATAATATGTGGTAAGAACAGCAACGTCTTGTCCGTCAACATTTTGATTTAGATAAGATTTTATAATTTCAAATATAGATTTTAGCAAATTTTAGTCATCAACATTTCATTATATTCAACATAAAAATTTATGCTCTATATACACACTCACACAAACATTAAACCGGACTCTTCACTCCGTAATACTTTGATTTAGATAAGATTTTATAATTTCAAATATAGATTTTAGCAAATTTTAGTCATCAACATTTCATTATATTCAACATAAAAATGTATGCTCTATATACACACTCACACGAACATTAAACCGGACTCTTCACTCCGTAATACTTTGATTTAGATAAGATTTTATAATTTCAAATATAGATTTTAGCAAATTTTAGTCATCAACATTTCATTATATTCAACATAAAAATGTATGCTCTATATACACACTCACACGAACATTAAACCGGACTCTTCACTCCGTAATACTTTGATTTAGATAAGATTTTATAATTTCAAATATAGATTTTAGCAAATTTTAGTCATCAACATTTCATTATATTCAACATAAAAATGTATGCTCTATATACACACTCACACGAACATTAAACCGGACTCTTCACTCCGTAATACTTTGATTTAGATAAGATTTTATAATTTCAAATATAGATTTTAGCAAATTTTAGTCATCAACATTTCATTATATTCAACATAAAAATGTATGCTCTATATACACACTCACACGAACATTAAACCGGACTCTTCACTCCGTAATACTTTGATTTAGATAAGATTTTATAATTTCAAATATAGATTTTAGCAAATTTTAGTCATCAACATTTCATTATATTCAACATAAAAATGTATGCTCTATATACACACTCACACGAACATTAAACCGGACTCTTCACTCCGTAATACTTTGATTTAGATAAGATTTTATAATTTCAAATATAGATTTTAGCAAATTTTAGTCATCAACATTTCATTATATTCAACATAAAAATGTATGCTCTATATACACACTCACACGAACATTAAACCGGACTCTTCACTCCGTAATACTTTGATTTAGATAAGATTTTATAATTTCAAATATAGATTTTAGCAAATTTTAGTCATCAACATTTCATTATATTCAACATAAAAATGTATGCTCTATATACACACTCACACGAACATTAAACCGGACTCTTCACTCCGTAATACTTTGATTTAGATAAGATTTTATAATTTCAAATATAGATTTTAGCAAATTTTAGTCATCAACATTTCATTATATTCAACATAAAAATGTATGCTCTATATACACACTCACACGAACATTAAACCGGACTCTTCACTCCGTAATACTTTGATTTAGATAAGATTTTATAATTTCAAATATAGATTTTAGCAAATTTTAGTCATCAACATTTCATTATATTCAACATAAAAATGTATGCTCTATATACACACTCACACGAACATTAAACCGGACTCTTCACTCCGTAATACTTTGATTTAGATAAGATTTTATAATTTCAAATATAGATTTTAGCAAATTTTAGTCATCAACATTTCATTATATTCAACATAAAAATGTATGCTCTATATACACACTCACACGAACATTAAACCGGACTCTTCACTCCGTAATNTTTAATTGATGTATTTCAGATTTACATTTAATAAAAAAGTATATTAGAGTGAGCTAGGAGGGTTCCTTAGAAAGGATTTCATTGAATGGGTATGGTCCTTTTTAATATTATTAATACCCTTCTCAGTTGATGATATAAAATTAGTTATTTATTCTTATCTATGCCTGTTTTAATATAACATTGGAATTTTGTTAAATATACTGATCCGGCGTAGCTTTATCTGTCCAACTTTGTATTTAATAGTATAAAAATTATAAAAGACGCACCGTAAATTGTCTTTTTTGTACTGATTACCATCGGTAGTAAATTTACGAAGAATTAAATAACACAGGGAATAATGCACGCGATAAAGAAGACTTCCGGGACAAGTGACAAGGAAGTCGGGACTCTGCCGAATGTCTCCAGAGACGTATTGTTCCAAAGAGGTAGGAGGTGTTCTCAAAAGAGCCGAGGCAGTTCAAAAGGCATTTCTCAAAGGAGAAGGAAAAAAAAAAAAAGAATCAGAGGAAGCGTGCCTGTAATTTAAAACCTGGAGGGGCAGGTGAGGCTCCAGGTGAAGGGGGACACGTGTCCAGCAAGCCTCCAGGGGACTCCTCGTAAACCAGGCGGGGCTGACGTCTCGTACAATGGCAGAGGGTATGGTAGGGGGATGATATAGGGAGTGTGTCCCTCACGCCCAGGAGAGAGAACAGAGAGGTCTAATTGGCAAAGTTCAGCCTGGAGTATGCAACTGCCGCTCTGTCTGGTCTCGGTGGTACAGGCAATGCACTACAATCTCTCGTTCTGGATGGATATGAGGGAATGGGAGGGGAAATGAAGCTACTGCAATTTGTAAACATCTCTCCACCGCACATAAAGAACATTCTAAATTATGTACATCCCTATACGTTACCTTCCATTCCTTCCATTATGCTCAATAACAAACCCACGACATTCTTTTTCCAGCAACAAGTCAAATCTCATCAAGAAAAACAACTTAGTGTGGCATCTAATCCGTCAAAATGAGATTTAGGGTGTCCAGGTTTAGGGTGTCCCCCCACTCCTAACTATTGAGAATAGTAAATCCCACTTCTAACTATAGAACCTGATTCTAAACTAATTTTACACCAGCGCAGTGAACAAATTATATTAGCATTTGACATTGGAGGTTATACTCTGCTTTTATTGGTTCGATTTTCCACAATAATAAGTTAGCCTTTCGTTTTCGCATTTAAAATCGACGTGACGAATATCACCAAACAAAACTGAAAACTTCGGGATGTAGTGTCGACACAACACACAAAAACATATATATATAAATTTTAGTGACTATCATTGTCGGTGTATAGTAAATAGGATCGGAAAAATTTTGAAAAAAAATCTTTTGATAAGGTTATGATAAAAATGCAGCAATCAATACCAACACTACTTTACAATTTGCTTAAAGAGAGTAATAAGAGTAAATTCTGAAAAGAGATATTTAAAAGGAGGAGAGTATTAGAAGATAAGAGATAAATAATATAATATTAATCATAAGTAAATATAATATATCTCTCATAACAATTCCAATAATATACAAAAATAAATAAATAAAGTAACACAAAATAATAATGGGTATTAATATAAAATATCAATCTCAACAGTGGTCGTAATAATTATAAGAATAATAACCATACTAATAATACAATAGTGGTAATACATAAAATAATAAAACTTAACATGTTATAATTTGTCGCCCAATACATTACATACATTTTTAAATTCGTATTTTTTTGGAATTACCTTGACCGAACCCCAACAAAAAACATTTAATAATAGTATCTACGGTCAAAAAACTCACCATAGGAATAAATAAAGTTCAAGTAAGTCATAAAACTTAAAATAGTCAACTCACAAACACAGACGCTGACACAAACAACATAAAAGCGCATCTATTAGTGTTTCTAAGCTTGTTTTTATTTACGTCCTGTAAACAACGCAAAAGGCGTGTCCTTTAAGATTGGGGATGCTTTGGTGATTAAAAAAAAAAAAAAAATGTTTACTGAAATGTCACTGATCTCTAATCACAATCCTAAAAGAACCTTAAATCTGAAGGAGGGGAATAATTTCTTTCTTCCCAACTATTTATTTTATTTATTATTTATTTCGCATAGGAAGATACAGCTCATGTTCCTCCAATAAAATGACCAAAAAATGTCTTCTAATCTTCACCAATCCTCTATATTAAATGAATAAAACATTCAGAAGCTGGTCGCTTCCATTTTGATTTTGAAATAAATGTACTAAAGTTGGAATTGTTTTCTAAAAATTAATGCAATGTTTTTCTTTAATAAAATATTCAAAGGAGTATATAATATAATGTACACCGAAGTAGATCATGACGTGATTTTCGACTTATCCATCATGAACAAAGTATACAACGCCTGGTATGGGAACAAAAGTTACTCGAATTTTAAATCCTTAAACTTTAAAGGGAAGTACTTCATGGTCGTTTGAATACATTTAACAAACGCCAGATGTTATACTCAGTGAGACCTACTCACAAACAAACATACAAATATATAAACTTCTTGAATTTTTGTAAATTATATAAAATACATAATATGATTTTCACAAGTATGATAATGCAGATCTGAGAAAATTAATAAAAAAATATTCGTGCTCGTGATTTCATCCGAGGAATCTGTCATTTATTTTGCTTTTCAGTACTAATTATTTATTTTTTGGAATGTGTGTGTTTTTACGTATGTTTGCGCGGGCGGGCACGCATGTGTTTGTGTGTGTGTGTGTGTGAGAGAGAGAGAGAGAGAGAGTTTGTGTGTTTGTATGTCTATGGGTATGTTTCAGTATCTGGGTCTGAAATTTATGGTCGCTTAGCGCTAGTAGAACATTTGTTAATTTAAAATAATTACCGTGAAAATTAAAACAACCCTTCGTATGTATATAAATTTGGTAAAATTTGTAATACTTAGAACTTTCTTTTTCCTTAACCATTTCATTTAACCATTTCGAAAAGATAAACCAAACGTATATATATCTACTAATAATTTGAAAAAAGACTTTATATGCAATTTAAAAAAATTCATTATTTATTCTAAACATTTGGTTACACATAATTATTTATTTTCCATTTATTTAGATTTCGATTTCTATTAAAAAATATTAAAATATCGGGGCATTGATACCCCACTTCCCCCATTAACTCTCCAGCACGTAAACGCATCATGGATTCCACATGAAAGCCATTAGTTTGGAAGATGGTGCTAAAGTCTGGATATGGATATTGGACGCAGTTGAGCCAAGCCCCTTGCAGTGGAGAGTTTTAGGATATTGCAAGCTGTGAAAACAGGGGTGGCTTAAGTGTTACGTGGAGGTAATGCTATCACGTGTAGTCGCCACCTGGTGCCCTGGCACGTGTCTGCTCACCTGCCGACACCCCCTGCCCCGCCGTCAAGGTTTGACTTCCATCTCGGCTAGCAAAGGTCTGCCCTACACTTGACTGCATCTTTATATCGTGTTCTTGCCAAAGTTCTTACGATAACGAAGGAGGGCTAACAACAAGATAATTAAGAACATTAAACTTTTATAAATTTGCTATGCATAGTTGTTAAGTATTATTTTGTTGTTAATAATGATGTTAAGTATAGTTTCTGCTAAGTATAGTTGTTATTTAAAGTTATTTGTTGTTAACTATAGTTAGGAACTTGATTTTCTAGAGATAAAACTACAATAAATAAATTTTTAAAAAAATCATCCCACAAATTTGTTTGCATGTTAGTCAGGGCACTAAATATGCGTGGGAATGTAAAGGGAACCAAATATATGAGAAATATGAATGCTTTTCTAGATATTCAATTACCCAACATTAATGTTTACCCTGGAGAAATTAGTCGGGGTTTCAGATAAATAAAATACTCCAAAACTATTGGGTAATTATTTTATTATATAATCTGAAGGATTAATATAACTACCAATGAATATAGAACTATCATACCTTCTGTAACCCTTCTTCATTGGTTTCTGCAAACCATCTTCTGTTGGCAAGCGCTTTCGGACATTATCCATCCTCGTTGCTGAATACATGTGTTCACTGTCAATGTCTGTATTCAACTCTGAATTGAATACAGACAGTGACAGTGAACACATGTATTCAGCAACGAGGATGGATAATGTCCGAAAGCGCTCGCCAACAGAAGATGGTTTGCAGAAATCAATGAAGACGGATAATAGAAGGTATGATAATTTTATTATATTATTGCCGACGTTTTGATTTAAATTGTAAGTCATCATCAGGGCAAAAATACAGTGCACACTATTAACTTAAAGAATTAAAGATTGGAATAAACTGACAGAGAGGAATGGTATTCATATTTAACATAGACAACGGAAAGTATGTTATGTATACAACAATCACTTACTAACAGGTACAGGGAAGAATTAAGACTGGAAAGAGAATTAAAATTAGAAAGTAAGTGGTCAGTTAACTATCTCGGAGTGGGCTCTTGTGAGTAACTAATGGCGACTAGAAGAAGTCGCCGACGGGGGGAGGAAGAAGAGCAACACAGGAGGTGGTATAACTTCTTCGGAGGGTTTTTCTGGGGGTGGCTACAGAGCCAGCGCGCCTAGCGGCGACTCCCGTCAACGGCACACACCCCCCTGATCAGGCAGGGTAACATCACCGAAGAGGTCATCTTGAAGGCACTGCACTCGCTGAGCAGCTTTTCCGAGACAGATGTTTGTTGCAAGTGTCAACAAATTTATTTAAGAGTAATAGGTCAATGAAAGTACTGCGTTCACGACAATTGGTGTTTTTCTTTTTAACTCGACGTTGGCCGGCGCTCTGCCAAAAAAAATAAACCTCTAACTCTGTCAAAGTAATATTAAATAATATATCATAAATAATATATTAATGGGAAGAATTTTTATGTCGACTCTATGTACTTATATATATATATATATATATATATATATATATA
>KZ810450.1:22684-33997 GCA_000696205.2 Oncopeltus fasciatus
TTATTCCCTTCCCTTGCAGTAAAAACTGTTAAAAGTGTTACTTTTTATTTTTTTATTATTTCTTCTTAAAGCAATTTCTAGTTCATTTGCAAATAAGCAATATTTTATTCTATAGTGAATTTAAAATTTTAAATTGTGACACTGCAAAATAAGGACAGTTAATCTTGACATTTAAGTTAAATTGTACTAACCTTTTGAAGGAATGTAAAGAATGACTAAATGAATGAATGGGGTTTTATTAATTACAGTCTCACAATTGAAAATTATAATTAAAAATTGATTATTCAATAATATTTTCATTTTTTTATATTAAAGAAAAGGTTATAGGTGGTAGGAAGACTGATACCGACTGATGATTAAAACAAATGATTTTGAAAACTCTGAAGACTAATTAGTGATATTAGGTCTATGCAAAAGTTTAATGATTAATTTAATTACATTTACAGCATATTTACAGGTAATAAGCACTTTTAACTAACCCATTTACATTTAATTTGTACAAGGTAAGTACATAAACTGTTCATTGAACACATTACTTAAAAACTATTAACACAAGTCAGGTTTGACACTGTCCTTTAATTTTATTTTAATTAGAATAATCATTTATATATATATATATATATATATGATTATTTTTCTTGCCCAATATTAAACACCAAATATACTGTGTATTTCTTCTAAATATGCTCACTTGCTAGCTGAAAACATACCGTCAGAATATCTGTGAATTGAAAGCCACATATCTATTAAAAAATAGGTTTAATAGATGATTAAATGTATTTATATTAATCATAATAAAACTAATAAATATTATATATTATATATTTATATTAAGCATTATGTAGTTATGAATATTTAACAGAAAAAAAACCCGCCCAATACATAAAACTAATTAGTACTTTTTCATTTACAAGGATTCATTTTGTAGCATCTTTGAGATACCGTTTCTTAAATGTTGTTTTGTGCAATTAGTAGCTCGAGCATGTCAGACTTGAGTGTGATATCAGTTGCGATGGGAGCTATTAGCTGGGGAAGGTGCCAGCCAATCAGGAACGCCCTGTCAGCTGGTTGTCAGGAACACCCCTCCCTTTTGAGTGAGTGGACGAGAAATTGCCACTTCTTGCAAGAGGGAGTGTTATCACCTAATTGGGAAAGGCGGGAGGGGAGCCGGCCGAGGACAAGGGAGCCAAAAGGTGATTGTGGTTTTGGATGAAAGCTTGTGGCTTAGGGTTCCGTCCAGGACCAGCAGTCTTTAGAGGCGCTGAAGCGAAATCCCTTAAAGGTTAGAAGGGCCGGTGTCTCCTGCAGTTTCAAGGTACGGGTTTCTCATCGATGATTAGCTTGAGTTACACGATTGGAAGCGTTGAAATTTAATATTGGGGCGCCATCTTGGTCCAAAGGATTCATCTAAATCCTGCCCAGGGTAGGCTTTATTCAGAAATAATGATTTGTTCAGTATCACGGATTTTTATTACTTAGTATGATATATAGATAGCCTCTCTCACAACAAGCGAAGTTTTTACCAACATGTATGTTTTTCAACATATTTTTGCTCAAGGCACATTATTAGTAATATAATAATAATAAGGACTAAGAGGATCCTCTCACCATCACTCCCAACCTAGAACTAGCTTCAGCGGTTCCTTTACTCTTCTTTTTTCTAACTTTTGAAATAGAATTTTGCATTTATTTTTATTTATGACCTTTTTTTTAATAAAACATGGAAAATCATCTTAATTTTATTAATTTAATCTGTTCCTGTGTGAGATTTTTTTATTTTTTTTTTTTTTTAATTTCATAACTTGAGAATCATTGTTGGCGCACCCTACTACGTCGCCAACTCATTAATCCACGATGACCTTAAAATCCCTTTTGTAAAAAGCTTTATCACAACCCGTTTTAATAAATTCTACTCTGACCTTTCCATGCATCCCAATCCTTTAGCCCAAACTCTATCTAGTATTACCCATCCTAATAACCCACCACGCCGCTTGCATAGGAAATGACCGCGTGACTTTCATCATTGCTAACAATTCCTAATAATAATTAATTAAAAAAAACATATAATATTACATTACTCAGATAATAGTTCCTCAGGGCAGTGTGCTCGTACTCATTCTCAACTTTCAACTTTCCAACGACAGGTGATACCCTCTCTTCTACCTTAGCCGATACTACTACGACAATCATCGGGTCAGATCCTGATCCCATATTTGCTATTAATATCCTTTAAGTACATCTCGACCAAATAGCCGCTTGGTGCAAGGTGGGGCGTATAAAAATAAAAGAAAGATAGTGTGTCCGCATCACATTCACTCTCCGCACCAAGCCTCCACTCAATCTCCCCTGCAACGAAATTCCTATTCCCCAATCCAAATCCGTAAGATACCACAGTTTCTACTTGGACTCAAGACTTTCTTGGAAAGAACACATAAAGCGAAAGTGACAGGAACTAAACAGACCGTACGGACTACTATATAGACTGCTCGAAGGAGCTTCGAAATTATCAGTCTAAAGTCCTCAGAGCCATTGTTAATGCTCCCTTCTACGTATACAACTCTACCCTTCACAATATCCTCAAAATCGACCTCGTCTAAGACTGAATTCCTATCCTATAAAAGAAATCCTATACTACCTCAGCCAAGACTCGAACCTGGGTCTCCAACTTTTATTGTATTTCTTTTATAAAATTTAACGTGGGGTTACATACCATAACTAATATCATTATTTAAAAAAGAAATATCGGAAAAAAACAAGAGTCGAACACATAGCCGACAATGTTAGCTCCTTCCAGTCTAATAACCGCATCATTCATGGGGTTTTAGACTCGGAGTAACGTGCGGGGAATTGGAGATATTATCTAGACTGCCTCAGTCGTACAGTGGTTAGCATACATACCCGGAAAGCNACTACATGAATCGTGGCCATATAATTGAAGCTTTGGTGGTTTCATACTGATTACTACCAGTTATACAGTCACAATTGCACCGAAAATATTGTTTTTAGGAGGTACAATCATACCCCTGATTGACGCCAGAAGGGCTTTTTGCAAATCTACATAAACATTGTGTTTATTATAAACACTTTTAAAATACAAAACATTTCAATAGTGATTGATTGAGAAAAGTATAGAAAACAAAAGGCATTCCAGTGAAAAGAACTGCGAACAAAATAAAGCGAAAGATTCATGGAGATTGGGCAAGGAGGAAATAGGGCTAAAAAGAAGGGAAGCACTTAGCGAATGAGATGATTTCTGAAAGACTCACTCCCTTAGAGCCGGCGGAGTGTAAAATCATCCCAGGAGGAGTGTGTCTAGTGTAACAAGCGATCAGGGCCCGCCAGTAGGAATCCTATAAAAGTCAAGTATTGGTTTGGGCCCCATAAAAGAGCCCTCCCACCCCCCACTTCCACCAAACATTCCCAAGAGAAGAAAACAATCTATAGCAATGTTGCCAGGACCGATAAGGAAGGGGTGGGGGGGGGGACTGCGAGTGATAGGGAAGAGATAAACAGTATTGCCAACCTCTGTCTCCTTATTACCCCCCGAGCTCTTTTGTCGCTGCTCTCTTATTTTCTTTTTGGCTGGCGTGTCTTTTGACGACTTCAATATCACTGATATGACTAAATTCAAGGTCGCTTGGGTAAAGTCAGTAGAGGATAAAGTATTTGTCAACTCAAGAACAAATCCTATTGGCTAAACTTTATTAGCTTTATTGCTATTAAAAATATTTTACTTTATTTTTCTCAAAGTTGTCATCCAATCAATATTATGTATGACCTAAAAGTGTACAAATAAGAAAGAAATCTTGTCCAAATAACTGGATTCTTTGTATACGATAAATTTACTATTGGCAGCACTAAACAATATACTCTTAGTATTAAATGATTTTAGTCGGAGTTAGATCAAGGTAGATCCAAAAAAAAATAATACAATTTTAAAAAAGTTAATTTTTTTAAAGATTATCTGCCTTCGTAGTCTTATCTTTTGGCAGATAATCTTTTTTAAAAAAATACACTTTTTTTTATTTGAATTTTTTTTTTTTTGGATGTACCTTGACCGAACCCCAATTAAAATCATCTAATAATAATATCTACGGTCAAAAAACTCTCCATTTGAATATACTCTTAGTCATCATATGAATTGTTGTATTGTTTCTTGTTCCACATGTGTGTATGTTTCACCCAAAGTAACGCATTTAATTGGATATTTATGAAGAAAGGATGAGAATATATCCGATGACGAAAAAGGGCTTAAGCACGAATAAAACTTCTTTGGAATATACATGGTATTTTGTCCTTATTCATGGATAATGCTAAGGTTACATAAAATACTCTGTGTCAGTTCTATGACTGCCTTAAAAACTGTCTAAATCCCTTGTTCAGGGATATAGTGCCACCTCAATTACCTAGCTGTTGGAAGGGATCTGAGTCTACTGCCAACTACATCGATAGTAGTAGTTGGCAGTAGAACGACTCCCCGCATAATTTGTACATATGTAAATAATGTAAATAATTATTAGATATAATATGTTAGATTTAAGTTCTCAATGACACACCTGTGTACATACATCATATAAACGCCGGTTATGCCTTACCGGTTACTTCATTTGTAAAGCTCGTCGGAGCTCAACGTCCGCAGATGTATTCTTACCATAACCCGCACATACCTACGGGTAAAAGGGTCGCTATATGTGGTGTACCATTTACACTCACACCACCATAGTACACGGACTGCTTTATAGCACATTGTACATCAAAATATTTACTAATAAAGAGGCAGTAGTAAAAAAAAAAAAAAAAATACTCTGTGATCGACATAGTACAAAATAGAACTTAATGGTTTCGTGGGATCATTCAGTACATCATCTCATTTTTATGTATAGCTTCATATTTAAATGACATTAAGAATAAAATACCACGTTAACATATCAATACAAATGCACTCTTCTCAGACATATTCTCTTTTTGTTCCAGTTCTTCGAGATGAGTTCCGCTCAATGCCGGTGGGTACGCGAGTCGCAGCTGGAGAGACTGCGCTGCTGGAGTGTGGCCCGCCTAAAGGAATACCTGAGCCCAGTCTCCTCTGGCGTAAGGATGGCGTCGAGATTGATCTCGAAAGCTCTGACAGGTCAGTTACGTTTTCTGGGCATGTGTGTGTCGAATTATATATGTATGTCTTATTTTTATTCTTACCGTTCTTATCATCCTATTCTAACTTAATATATATGTGTAAATCAATCAAAATTGATACACACATGAATGAATAATACCTTGTTGGAGCTATTGAACAGCTAATAGTGCTCTGGATCTTCAAATTTAGCTTCTTCTTATTTATTTGTATCAAATTTAGCTTCTTCTTATTTATTTGAGGGCATAAGCCCTCCCCCCTTAAACTGCCTTTTCTCCGTAAACCGATTTTTCTAGAGGACTGCACAGATTTTTTTACCGCTATTCATTTTATATTTAATGAGATATTTGATGTCAAAACGAACAAGACCAGTATGTTCCCCATTCAAAACCATAAACACTCGTTGAATACTCGATTTTGAATTTTTACGACTACTCTTTGTTGCTGAGTTACGTATTTCATTCATTTTTTTCTTCTGGAAGCAAAGGTTCCTGAATATCCTTTCCTTCTTTTTTGCTTTTTAAATATGTATGGGTATAAATCCAGTTGTCTAATAATTTTTTTTAATATTTTATAATTTTTCTTTGGGCCCTATAATTATGTATCCGATCTTTATTAAATATCATATCTAAATATAGCACAATTCCTGAAATCAATAACGTTACAATACATTACAAATTATGTAAGTAGATGGGTCAGCTATAGTATCTTTATGTGGCCTATCCCACTAGTTCAAAGCTCTTTCTCCCATCTCTATCTTTATTCATCTCTCGATGGACAGAAAATTTATGTGTATAATAAAAGTTAATATAAGAAAATATGTTTTTTAATTTATTAATATAAAGTTAGTATTAAATAAGACTGTAATTTTTTTTCTTCATATAAGTGAGGAAAAGGATGTTTCCTTTATAATGTGCCATTATAAATTACATGAAAGAGATGAGTTAAGGAAGAGTGGTTGGAAGAATAGTGGAAGGTGTAGCCGAATGAGAATACTATCTAAGACAGATTATCAATTATGAACTATGTACCCTGTGAGTATGGAAAGACAAGGGTAAGATCGAANATTTCTTCATGGTTGCTATACTTTTTCTGGGGTAAATTACAAAGTGGTAATGCGTCACGAAAACTACTACTGACACAAGTAAATCTGTTACTTTACACGAATGAATGTTCTCGAGGTTTTCTGAGAGACACTCCACTCCAACCCTATTGGCTGTTCTGCCTCCTTTGGGGGAAGTATGGAAAGACAAGGGTAAGATCGAAAATGAGTAAAGTCGGGAAAGGTAGAAGAGAAGGCGAAAGAGATCAAAGGATGTACTTCATTTACTGGCAGATTAGAATATAGATAATACAAGAGGGTAAAAAAAAATTTCGCATAAGATAGGACTGGAAAGAGTAAGGATTAAATTAGAAACATTATTCATAATTTGGAGGATAGGGTGAAAGGGAAGGTAGTGGGAAATTATTTCATCCCTGAATATTTACAATTTTCATTATATTACCACACACAGACATCGTTTAAAGAAAATTATTGTCATTTATTTAAAATGAAATACAAAAATAATTTCTTAAATTCTCAATTCCTGTATGACCGAAGCTCAATCATCCATGGCTGATATTACAAATGAACAATTATCTCCATCCAGTGTTTAGTTAAAATTGAAAAACCCTCGCCTCATGAGAGAGAAAAGAGGGTTTTACGAATATTATTTTAAAATATAGATGAATTTCACCTTCAAGATAATCAAATATGAACAGTTCTCATTCATAAATTATACTGGTGAACAATTTGAAACTCAATTTCTGTTGAGTTAGATTCTTAGCTGTTTTCTTTAGAATTAGGCATGCTGGTTTCAAAACTGTTTTTAGTTTTCTTCTTTTACGTTAAGTTCGGTTTCATTGTGGGTGGGGCGCATGCTGGTCTTGACCTGCCTGTTTAGTTACGTATGTTATACTGTGGTGAAACGTTGTGTGTCGGTAAGCAGTATTTCGATACGGAAATGTACAGAACTACATAGTGTGTTTGAACTGAAACGTTTCCTTACGGCTACCTCTGCTCTTATACGTCGAAAGTGCGAAAACAGCCCAGATTCGTTTTGTTATATATGTGGCAGTTTTACCATTCTCAGTCAAAGGACAAATATCAGTACATTTGTCAGACAAGCATATTTTACCTATTTCAAAGTGAAACTTGGTGATCAAGATAAAGCATGGGTACCTCATGAAGTGTGTAAACAGTGTGTTGAGGGTTTACGGATGTGGACCAAGGAAACACGTGCTAAGCTTCCATGTGGTATAGCTATGATTAAGCGTAAGCCCAAAGATCATTCAAGTGATTGTTACTTTTGTATAGTGAAAACATCGGGATAAAACAAGAAAAACAAATGTAAAATAGAGTATTCTAGTTTACCGTCAGCTATATGCCCAGTATCGCATTCAGCCGAAGTCCCCGTGTTAGTTTTCAATGGATTTCTCTCTTTGGTAGATGGGGAATACGGATATGGCATTCAAAAACATTGTTAAAGACTTTATTGGTAATACACGAGTATTGAATTACTCCGAAATTGCCCAGCGTCTTTTGAAGAGCTTTCATAAGCTAGGTTGCTACATGAGCGTTAAATTGCATTTTTTACACAGCCACCTTGCTAATTTCCCGGACAATCTTGGTGCAGTGAGTGATGAGCATGGTGAGCGTATCCATTAAGCATTGATGGTCATAGAAGCAAGGTATCAAGGTAGATGGGACGTACATATGATGGCTGACTATTGTTGGAGTATCAAGCACGAATGTACACAAACTAAACACTTCAGAAAAAGCTGCAGACGCAAATTTTTATCTTAATTTCTAAGTACTGTTCATTAATTAAACAATTTTATATCTATGAACTCGATTTAACTTACATTAAATGTTTTGTAAACAGTATATTTGGTACTTTTTTACTTTATGTTCTTTTAGATGCATGATTTTTATGATTTCTGAGGATATCCTGTAGTTTATAAAGTTCACGTGATAGACAAAATCTGAGTCTCGCCCAAGACAGGCTTTTACTGAGGAAGCTATTCCTGTACCATGGATGTTTATAACATAGTGGCTTCTACCAGCCCCTCTCTCTATGACTCAAAGTGGTTAAACCGGAGATCGAAAAAGTTTGTGGGGTAAACGATCCGTAAGGCATCAACGACTGATGAAAAAAAAATCTTTACTGAAATTGCTTAGAAAGTCCCGCCCTTGAGTGCCGTCCTCTATGCTACAAATGCATTGCAATTCCTGTTGTTCTATAGAAAAATTGTGAATATGCCAGATATGGAATATAAGCATTGATTGATCAGTAGCAGAACAGAGAGTCTATATATTTTGATTAAGCCTTTTTCTGAAGAACCCGGCGTTGATTTTTTTTTCAATATTCCTATCTGGTAATTTTCAATATGTCATGTTAACTGTGACTGATGATTAACTGACAAATAAATTGATATTTAGATAACTGTATCCACACTTCCGCTACGAGCGTACTGACGGAAAAAGTGGAGGTGTTGGACTTTGTCTTCACAAGAGTCTGAAAAACGTACAGTTTTCTGACAAGTTCTTTCTCCCTCTCCATCCCTCAATGCAGAAATACCCTTCATTAAACTGTGGTATACAAACCGGATATGTTCCCTATATATATTGCTAAAAAAATCCCTATATGATATTGTTTTCTTCTATTCCATTATAATTATTTCTGGCTATGTAAACTTTCTGTCCCAATAGGTTGTATCTTTATTATAACACCTTTAAACTTTTCTTTTTTTCTCATTGAGCCTAGAAGTGTTAAAAGTACACATACCTATTATATCAGTGCTATTGACACTTAGCTTGACTTTTATATTATTCATTTAAAAAATAACCTTCCCTCCTTTTCACACCATCTTATATATTTCCTATCTAATTCTCTAATCCTATAACCTATCCTATAATATAATCATTCAAGTCAACATTGCATTATTTGTTACAATTTTTCTTTACTGGTTTAATGTTTTTGCAAAATGTTGTCATTTTGTATTATTAGTTGAATTTTTTATAGGTTTGAATCTTCAAGGTTGTCAGCTGTAAAGTTTATGTTATTCAGGAGCATTAAAGTTACAGAATATATTCATTTTTTCATTTCATATGTTCTATGAGGTGTCTTTTCCTCGGTTCCATTCTTTAAACTTCATCCAAAAACTATTCAATTCTTTATCCAGCAAAGTGTTAGAAATGCATTGTATTTCATAGTGATGAGAGTCTAGCTATGCTATCTCCATAGCGTTCAGAAAAATAGTGATATACCCACATAGGTTTAACCAATCATAGCGAAAATATTAAATATGGTTTCAGGAGGCTTTAAATAGTTAAAATCGAATTTCTTCATGGTTGCTATACTTTTTCTGGGGTAAATTACAAAGTGGTAATGCGTCACGAAAACTACTACTGACACAAGTAAATCTGTTACTTTACACGAATGAATGTTCTCGAGGTTTTCTGAGAGACACTCCACTCCAACCCTATTGGCTGTTCTGCCTCCTTTGGGGGAAATGAGATTGTCGCTCATTGGACTACTTATCCATAGCAGAGCCAATGGCATGGAACTCTTCTCGGATTGACAGAGTCCGGATGCTCCAGCAGTTGNTATGACATTAATTTAAATTTCACTCAACAAATTTTGAAATAACGAATATTTCCTTGATCAATTATGAAGCAATTTCTTTTATGGAAAATTAAACAAATGTTCGAAGACAATAACACGAGCTAGGAGCATCCGTTTGATTACAGACTAGATGATTCTTTTATATTTTTCAAAATATTTTATTTTTGCATACATTTTTAATTGTTACTTTGTATTTTTCCCAAGTATTCTTAGGGATATTGTAGCTTCAAACATAAAGATAATATAACATATAACTCATCCCATGTTTTTTATTTGTAAATTCTATTATTTTTCTTATACACACATAATATGAACACAGCCACATCCTATGATGGCTCTTCAGTGCTTAAGGAAGAATAGGAAATATCTTTCTTTTTCTTTCCCCCCCGTTCCTTTCTGTCTTTTGAATGATAGGGACGGGTGATACTATATTTGATTAGCAGCCATTGCATAGATGAAGCCTAGAGCGACTACAGGTCTAAAAGGCTTTTCATATCAAGCAATACTTTTATTTTTGCTTGATTCCAGTTTTGTCTTAAAGAATATCCTTCTTCCCTATTTGGGTTTTTTAAAAGATTCCTATGGCTTCTCTAATTATTTGCCAGTATCAGTTATGAGAGTAGGCATAAGAATCATAAAAAACGAAATAATTTAATAATGAAGAGTGATATACTTTAGGTAAAACTGGAAATCAACAAGAAAATCAATCCAGTTGCCTGCAACAACAGAAGGCAAATATAGATCTCCAAAAATGAATCTATAAGAGCCAACCGATTGGAAAACAGGCTTAGACTGAGATCCGGTTGTATCTATAAATATATGTGTCTATTAACGGACTACTAGCCAAGTTTTTCAGTTTTTCTGTATTAAATTTGGCATTTAACTGTTGAATGGAAAACGAAATACTATATATGTTCTTGAGCTGTGGAAGCAGTAGAAACGGTAGAAGTGAAAATATTACCTGCAATGAGAGCACGCATTAAAAAAAAGAAGTTCTTTCGACGTTGCCAAAAGGAATTTGGCATTTTGCTTTTAAATGTAAACTGAAAGAATAATTTTGTTTTTGAGCGAGGAACAGGATTTTGGGAGATTACCTGAAATATCAAGTTTGAGTAGAATATGTTTTTTTGCTACTGCAAGCGTAATATTCAGTTCAGAGCACTGAAACTATTCAAAAATTATTTATTAATAAATATATCGATTGTTACTTATAATCGTTGTTAAAAAATAAAAAAAATTGTATCATATAAACATCACAATCAGGATTAATAATAATAGTTAAAATTAGAATAGTGTTCCATATGTTATCTCACATGGAAGGCCATGTAGTAGTAGTAGTAGATCATTGAAGGGCAATCAACTTCTAGATTATTACGCCCTATAAATACCCTTCAATATGTTTACTATAAATTAGTTAATAAAAGACAGGAATCAGGATTATTTCGACCACTATAACAACCTAAATTAATGGATTTTTTTTAAATTATAATATTATTATTGTATCTGCTTCAGTCTTAT
>KZ810452.1:8383-19296 GCA_000696205.2 Oncopeltus fasciatus
TAATTTAATTTTATATAAATTATTATGGACCCTTAATAATACTTTAAAATATTGAAATCGAATGGGTGGATAGAAAGTAGAAAATATTCCAGTTTTAATTTACACACTATAATTGGATATACTGTGGGAAAGACAGCGCCACTGACCTTAGCAGTCGACGCATAATAAAGAGAAGATAAAAATAAATAAAAATAAATAAATAAATAAATAAACTGTGGGAAAGGCACAAGCTACAAGAACCGTAGTGTGCATCCTATCTAATAAAATAAAATACATGCGTAATATCACTCGCTAGTATTCTCTTAAATGTTTTATGTGTATTCATAAAGAAAATAGAACCCTAAAGCTGTAGATAATAAACTTCCGTTTGAGAGAAAGAGAGTCTTGTCAATTTTGTAAAATATTTTTGCTAGTTATAAATGTGTGTTATGTTCACTAATATTTTACAACTACATCTCCCCCGACGGGACTTTGTATTCTTCAAATTGTACGGAATATTTTTTTTAAATTTAGAATACGAATTGTTTAGCTCTAACAGCAAATTAAGTCATTGTTAGAAGCATATAAATTTGATTTTTTTCCCTCTCAGGTGTGAGCAAAATTACCTTTAACATTTTTTTTCTTATCCTAATCTATTTCAATTAGACAAATTCTGTGAATCTATGGTTAACAATTTTGAATAAAATGATTTTTCTCCCTTGATTACCTCCTTCCTCAAATATATAAATTGCTATTAAAACTTACCTAATCCATAAACTATATACGTACTCATCCTTTCCCAAGTGTTCAATGACAATGTCCCTTAAAAAAATTCATTGTAATTAATTCTTCCTCTTATTTACAGGTAAATGAACTTTAACCCACCGAAAATCATCATTTAAGGTAGGGTGACATTCAGTACTTTTTAATCATAAATATTTCATCTATAAAAAACAACTAATATTTCTTGTATGTATTGATTTTAAATCTTAGTTGTACATAGAAGCACTGTCATAAAAAAAATTGTATTTTTAAATATTTTGAATAGATATTACTTAATTTAGATATTTTCAATTACATGTGTGATTTGTAATCCCTCCAATGACCCTAAGTGGTTGCAAGGGAGGCTAACAGTAGGTGTAAGTTATCATTTTTTGGTTCACTTCGAACAAATCTTTAAAAAACTTCAAAAACATTATTCTTGAAAAGAAAAATAATAAGGAATTAAAACTTTAAAATGAAAATTTCAAATTCTTTGTCTGTAACGTCCCAAAATTGTATTTTATTTTCTCTAGCAAAATTAAATCCTTCAAAGTGATAAGAAAGTACAAGCTATTTATTTCTTACCGATTATTAGATATATCTTCGGACTATTCGTTTCTACCTATAATTGGGTTTGTAACAGTATTTATTGTGATCCATTAGTTAGTATGTGTAATGAATAACTTCATGTAGTTGCCTTTCTGCTTGGGAAGTTGTTTTGTGGCACTCGAGTAGATTGCCTAGATTTTTAGAAATTCTTCTGCATCTTAAAATGCAGTTTTTATTCAAGTTTCTAATAAAAATAGCTCCGCTTTGCTGAAAAATATGATAGGGAAATATATTTGTATTTTTCTGTTACTTTCAAATTTCAAAGATTTTTCACATTTCAAATGATTTTTGAAAAACAATTATGTTCAAGGTTCATAAAATTCATTTGAGCTCCAGTCCTTCGAACCTGCTCATTGAATTGTTTTCCTGGGTTACTTTCTTCTCAAAATTGTATTTCAAATCGTTCAGCCTTATGCTCCAGGATATACTTTTTTTAAGTTCAAAGAACATAAAAGCTTAAGATATTAAAATTTAAAAAATCGATGCC
Source organism: Oncopeltus fasciatus (assembly GCA_000696205.2). Taxonomy (NCBI): domain Eukaryota; kingdom Metazoa; phylum Arthropoda; class Insecta; order Hemiptera; family Lygaeidae; genus Oncopeltus; species Oncopeltus fasciatus. The sequence goes on from KZ810452.1 coordinate 10,221, forward strand.
GAATTTTTTATCAAGATTTACACTCTACCTTTGGTACAAGGTAGAATAAAGAAAGGCATAGTACTTTAATTTTAACATATTAAACGAAGAGAAAAAAAGTTAATGGACTGTAAAATTGGAGTTTAATAATGCAGTGTACATAAATTTATCTTCTTATTAAGAATTCGTGATAATTAATTTATTAAAAATATTNGAAAACCCCGAAATACTTCAAGACGAGTGTCGGAAATCATGGCTTGCAGCGATCTGTTTGTCCATGATCGCCACGAGAGTTCTTGGTTGAAAGTACAGAGTAGAATTGAGAACCGGTTAAGAGCTCTAAAGGTTGGAAGATTGGACGCGACAGAAACTAATAGGTTGTCTGTTTCATATCCGCAGATTCACTAACTAATTTCAGAGGTAGTGTGACGTGTGGTTGGCACCATGTTAATTTCAAAATTTCATTTTTTGATTAAATTTAAAATTATAAAAATCATTATTTTATTTGTATTTACTGAATAAACATATAATATATGAATACTACACAACTTTCGAAACCATTCTAAGCTAATACATTTTATTAGTTATAAGAAAATAATATATTATTATTACATATTATTTTCATTATTATATTACTTTTATAGCGAAAGACTTTTAGAATTAGGGGGAAGTAGTAATAACAGGTAAATTGACTTATGCCATCGTACGCTTCCTTTTACGAATAACGAGAACGAATACAATTTTGTTTTTAGTATATTTTTCTTTTAAAATTATACAAAAATTAAATAATAAATAAACAATAACAATTCTTAAAAGAAATTGACACAAACATAAAGGGTCAGGCATTCGATTTTCCTCGGCACTGATTAACTGCTTTACCCAGCTCATAATAATAAAAATATTTATTTTATGAACTAATTAATAATACTAATTATAACGGTTCTTATTCCACTTTCTCTGATGGGATAGTTCGTTTGCTCTACACTCTGAATCATGCTTATTTCTCTCTGTTCTGGTCGTCATGCTGGAATATTTTCGGTCGATTAGGGTTGAGAATTATCTCTGTGGTCAGAAGTCGTTCCTCGTCGAACTAAGGGAGGAGCGTGCACCAAGGGCAGTAAAGACGTCAACCCGAGGTCACGACTGACTGCTTACTGCTTTCCAAAACTTTCTTCCCCCATGCCCGCCCCCCCATCTAGAACCTCGCCGATATCATGCTCTGTCGATGAGACTTTGTAGCGGCAAGATGAAGAATACCGTCTGTGAGGGCAGTTACTTCATGGTGCTGATGATCCACGGCCCGTGTGGCATCATCAAGCTAGTACTTTGGGGGGGTTGATGAAAACTGAAGACTTCACCGTACACTACGGGTGATGAAAGGTCGGAACTAGAAATGCTGATATCCTCATGTGTGAGACAAACAGTAAGAAGGTTAGCAGTTCGGTTCCGAATATCAGATGCGAGAGAACTCATGAAGAAAGATTGATGAAGGTCCACCACCAGAGAGAAGGGGGTTGGAGAAATACGTCAAATTCTATACCACCAAGTTCTGAGAAGAGTTTGGTGAAGGGACTTTTCAGGTCAGAGACCCTGAAGAACCCTTAGCACATATTTCTTGAAATTCTGTTAAGAAAGTCCTCCTTGCAGTGATAAAGTTATAACTCATACTTGGAAATCATATATTTGGATTCTTTTTATGTTTTTCCTACTCTCCCTCATTTCTTTCTTGTATATGTTGTTGACTTTTTTACTCTTTCTCTGATAGATTGATAATTTTTTTTTAATAAATCTTTATTTGATTATATAAATCATGTAATTTAATGACAGAGATATATTACAAAAAAATTAATAAACTTACAAAATAGTAAATAAAAAAATAAACATCTCAATGCAGGGAGAAAGAGTCCATTGTGACCCCACTTTTAATAAGTTTAGGCAATAGAGCCCAGAAGGTCGCGAGGCCATCTCCGTTTTAGTCACTGGGGAGGATTCTAAGGATTGGAGTCCGACGAAAATGGTTGAGCATATGAAATAGGGTGAAATGGGAGCTTTCAATCGAAAAGTGTGAAGCGGGTGGAGATGAGGACTTGAACAAAAGGAATATTAAAGTCGTGATGAAGGGTAGAGTTGGACACATAATATGGAGCATTTTGAACTGAAATGATTGTATTCCTTGGAAATTGGAAGGCTTAGCTGCACCTCACAGTTCTGCACTGCAGGACCAGATTTCTCGTGTTATGGAACTCTATCTGTAGTTTTTTCTTTATTGATTTTAGTTACATATGTCATTGAAAAAAGCTTCATTTAGTATATACTAACTATTATAATTTTATAACAAATCGTTTATTTTTATCAGTCGTCTATGACAAGATTAAAATTTTGATTAAAAACTTTTTATCCCTTCTGTCTGAATAATAGGACGAGTTACATAAAAGTAGCCGTTCATAATCTGTCAAATGATTATTGACATATTATAACGTATTATCAAATTATCAAAATATTATTACGTACAAACTGAAAGTAAGATTAGTACAGTTAGCTTCTTTTTTTTAAATAAATGGGGGGCTATTTACAGGTTGTCATTCAATTATAAACACCCATGGTTTAGGATAGGGTTTTATTTATCGATAAAAGCTTGCCCAGGGCGGGATTTGAACCCGCAGTACCAGGATCGCATGACCCGAACGGATCCCATGAGCTAACCTGGCGCCCCACTGTAAGCATTGTGTTTTTAATAGTGGCTTCCTTAGGCCATACATTATATGTTATTTTTGAAGAGGTAAACATTTATGTTTGAACTGTTGTCTCATGGGATTGCCGTGTATATTTTTTAATATATTTTCTAAACAAACTAATATTTTTTTAAAAATTATACATGTTCCTTTATCCTCCGGAGTAGGTGTAAGTTATCATTTTTTGGTTCACTTCGAACAAATCTTTAAAAAACTTCAAAAACATTATTCTTGAAAAGAAAAATAATAAGGAATTAAAACTTTAAAATGAAAATTTCAAATTCTTTGTCTGTAACGTCCCAAAATTGTATTTTATTTTCTCTAGCAAAATTAAATCCTTCAAAGTGATAAGAAAGTACAAGCTATTTATTTCTTACCGATTATTAGATATATCTTCGGACTATTCGTTTCTACCTATAATTGGGTTTGTAACAGTATTTATTGTGATCCATTAGTTAGTATGTGTAATGAATAACTTCATGTAGTTGCCTTTCTGCTTGGGAAGTTGTTTTGTGGCACTCGAGTAGATTGCCTAGATTTTTAGAAATTCTTCTGCATCTTAAAATGCAGTTTTTATTCAAGTTTCTAATAAAAATAGCTCCGCTTTGCTGAAAAATATGATAGGGAAATATATTTGTATTTTTCTGTTACTTTCAAATTTCAAAGATTTTTCACATTTCAAATGATTTTTGAAAAACAATTATGTTCAAGGTTCATAAAATTCATTTGAGCTCCAGTCCTTCGAACCTGCTCATTGAATTGTTTTCCTGGGTTACTTTCTTCTCAAAATTGTATTTCAAATCGTTCAGCCTTATGCTCCAGGATATACTTTTTTTAAGTTCAAAGAACATAAAAGCTTAAGATATTAAAATTTAAAAAATCGATGCCGAATTTTTTATCAAGATTTACACTCTACCTTTGGTACAAGGTAGAATAAAGAAAGGCATAGTACTTTAATTTTAACATATTAAACGAAGAGAAAAAAAGTTAATGGACTGTAAAATTGGAGTTTAATAATGCAGTGTACATAAATTTATCTTCTTATTAAGAATTCGTGATAATTAATTTATTAAAAATATNAATAAAAATAAAGATAAATATTTCTGTTAATTTCATAAGAAAAATATTGGTTTTAATTAATTTTTAAAGAAAAGAAATCAATGAAAAAGCTGTCAATATCCAACGTGATTAATGTTTTGTTTTGTTTTGTTTTATTTATAGCGTTAGTCTCCCTTTCAACAACTTATGGTCATGGAGGGAGGGTCTATCTACGTGTTGCCACACTTTCTAAACACCCATGGCTCAGGACAAGCCATTATTTATAAATAAAAGATCAAACTTGGCGGGATTTGAACCCGCGGCGTCAGGATTGCAAGACCCGTACGGATCCCCTGAGCTACCCTGGCGCCCCTGATTAAAGTTTAACGAATAAATTATGTAGGTGGACGCTTCCCTCGCGTGGAGCTGAGAAGAAAGTCGCTCCTCCCGTGAAGTCATCGTTTTCTCCCTCATGAAAATGTAAGATTACTTATATAAGGCTGGTGATACCTGAATCACTAAAAGTAAACAAATAAATAAAATAAATTAAAAATTAGAATGATTGCAAAGAATGTTAATAAGCTAGGTAAGCAATCTGACATTTTCTCGAGCCTCACTCTACGAATGACGGTACACGGCTATGAAGAACTGTTATTTGCAGAAAAATTCAACTTATTCTTACTTCCGGTTATTCGATATGATTTTCTATTGATTTTCATTTTATCCAATGCTGTAGTCTTCTTGTATTCTCCTTAGACCATAAGTCCTACTACTTTTTATCTTGTATATCTTGTATGGGAGGAAACTGCTTATATCTTGTAATGTACACATTTCCAATGTGGACCTCGTCACCTTCCTACGGGATGGTGATAAGTAAAAAGTTAAATAAATACAAACAATTAATGCGAGGGAATAGAATAAAAAAATCTATCTGTCCCAGCCGGGGACGATGCATTCGTCTTTCTCGTAGGTTAGGCTCTCGCTAGTGTGTTGGGAATTTAATAAGTTATCTAGCTCGTACCGGTGGTGTAATGTTTAGCATTCGTGCCCGGAAAGCATGAGATCCAGGTTCGAGTCCTGGCTGGGACAGATAGATTTTTTATTCTATTCCCTCGCATTAATTGTTTAAAACTTACGTGGGATAAAAACCACAACTAAACTAATATTTGTAAATGAAAATAAAAAGTAAATAATGAGAGTTGATAAATAGCTAGACAATGTCAGCTCCTTCGAGCATAAGATTATGAATTCGGCTTTCTCGTAGGTTAGGCTCTCGCTAGTGTGTTGGGAATTTAATAAGTTATCTAGCTCGTCCCGGTGGTGTAATGTTTAGCATTCGTGCCCGGAAAGGAGGAGATCCAGGTTCGAGTCCCGGCTGGGACAGATAGTTTTTTTATTCTATTCCCTCGCATTAATTGTTTAAAATTTACGTGGGATAATAAACCACAACTAAATTAATATTTTTAAATAAATAGTTTATTTTCAAAAGCATAAAAAATTAAGTTTATTATTTTTACTCCTTTCTTTCTCTACACATACATTTTAAACATCTTTAATTATTTTGGAAATACTTTGTTGACTATGGAAGTTTTAAAGGAGGGATTGAGCATAGGGGTGATGGAGGGAGAGAGTCTCCTGCTATATGATAACTAAAGTAGTTCTCTCATACCTTTTATTGTCCGTCTTCATTGGTTTCTGCACACCATCTTCTGTTGGCGAGCGCTTTCGGACATTGTCCATCTTCTTGCCGAGTACATACGTTCACTGTCACGGTCTGTATTCAACTGTGTTTGTATTTTGTGAGTTAGTTGTGTCAGGTAGCTGTAACAGTCACTTTTGTCGGCGATAAGGTCTGTCGCACGTGCGAGTTATGAGGGTCAGAGTCCATTATTCCAGGTATAGGTTGAGGTAGGGATTAGTTGTAATCTCCTTTATTGAAGTGTTCTAAGTGTTCCGAAAGTTTTTTGTAAATGTGTTTGTGTTTGCCTATGGATTATGCTGTCTTATGTCTTTTTGCGTTGTTGTCGGTTTGCGCATCGTCTGTTCGTTTGCGTTTGTGTGTTCGTTTTAGTAATAGTAGCGGTCTAAATATTGTGTCAGATTGTGTGTTGAGTTGTTCGTTAATTATGTTATTGTCAGCGGACGCTGACCCTCATAACTCGCACGTGCGACAGACCTTATCACCGACTAAAGTGACCGCTACAGCTACCACGACACAACTAACTCACAAAATACAAACACAGTTGAATACGGACCGTGACAGTGAACGTATGTATTCGGCCAGAAGATGGACAATGTCCGAAAGCGCTCGCCAACGGGAGATGGTGTGCAGAAACCAATGAAGACGGAGAATAGAAGGTATGAGAGTTCTATATTCATTGGTGGTAGAAATAATAATAACCCTTTAGATTATTTACTAAAGTAGTTCCTATTGTTTTGAAGAAGGATAAAATTGAAGAATAAAAAATATTTTTGGTTTAGAAATTTTTTTTACATCTTCAAATTCCAAGGGTCTGTATTAGAAGTTAGATGATGGCTCTGTTATTAGAGAATGTGCCAAGATTATATCTATTTTCGTTTGGGTGAAGGAAGTTTATAGATACTAAAAAATGAGTATGAGCACTTCGCCTTATCAGTTCTCTTTCCAATAGGGCAGAGATTAATATAATTTATTCCTTTAGAATGGTTTTTAATATTCAAATGGCAACAATATTTTTAAAAATTAAATGAATTAATATTCTGAATTCGATCAAAAGATACGATGACATATAATATATCTCTAAAAATTGTTATAAAGATGTACAAAATGTTCTGCATGCAAGATTAAAGTAAATCTATTGGAAGAGGGATAAATCCGGGTAGTTGTAAGTGGGGGTGATAGCCCTCGGATAAGGGATAGTCAAGATAAAGGGGTGCCTCGAGAAAACCCTGTTCTCGGAGAGTGTCGCTCTCACTGTATTGTTGAAATAAAAGTGTTTGACGGGATCCCATACGTCTCTCCAGTCGAGATATAATTGGCCACACCTCCCGACCACCACTCTCCTCCCTTTCTATGCCATAGGCCTCCCACGCTTTTCTTTACAACTTTTTTTTTTTTTTTTTCAAAACCACACGTACATCACAAGAGCAAGCTGTGTCGACGCCATTATTCAGGAGCAGTCTGAAAAATATTTATTTCCGCCAAAAATAGCCATATCAAAAACACAATATTTCAAGAAAACTTTATTAAAATGAATTGTTTAATTGTTGTTATTTAAAATAGTATATTAAAAAGAGTTTTTTTTTACAATTAAAAGGGTATTTAGGAAATTACTTTCTTCTTTTTTTTTTTTTAGCGTATAGGCCTAAAAGAATCACCCAATAAAAAAAAGCTTTATGTAGTCATCCGGGCCGGTGCATTTTCCATTTATGCTACCCAGACAAGTCTGATAAGTTATTGAATTCCCCGCACTAGTGTCGAGAGTCTAACCACCGAGGCAGACGAATATACCGTCTTATGCTCGGAGGAGCTGACATTGTCAAGCTGATTAAATGACTCTCGTTATTTACTTTTAAATTTTAATTTTATAAATATTTTTTTATTGTGGTACGCGTAAACGATTAAATGCTATATATCGAACATTTTTCATACAATTAAAAATAAACGCATAATGAAAAATATATTTAAGAATGCAATTACGAACATTGATCGCAACATTCCGAATAGTATAATTTCTGCCTCATAGTGAACTTACCTTTTACAATCATTGTCCTATCTGAAGCTTTTATGAAAAAATTAATAATTTACTTTTATCTATGCCCATCTATATAAATTTTAGGAAACCGAATTACATTTATTTTCAAGAACTGCTTTCGGAAGCTTCGAAGTGCAAATAAATAAGCCGTGAAAGGCTAAATTTAATAAATAATCAGAATGAAGAGTGGGATTTATTTTGGGATTTTGTGGCACTGGGAACATCACAATAAATAAGAAATATGGTCTTATTTCTCTCTTTTATTCATATGATGGATCCTATCTTAGAATATAAAAAACGATACATAGTAAATGAAAACCTTGGTTTCTTCAAGGGATATTATATTTCAAAAACACTCATCCAATAACACAATTTTCAAATTGCGTAAGAGAATACAAGGAGGATGAACAAAAGAGTTAGTCTTTAATGCTAACTGAACTGATGCGAGAAAGGTAATACAAAGAAAATAGGGGAGGAAACAGAAGCAGGGGAATTTGAAAGGGGAACTGTCAAAGCAGAGAGGGGAGTCGTGAACTACCAACACACAGTTCGCTGTCCAGCGGTCCTGTATCTAATCAACATCCCTTCATGCCCCCCCTCAGGACCCGTCTCTTCCAACGCACATCCAATTCCCACCACTAGGAGTCCACTAGGCAGATATGACGTCACAAGCACCCTTATCCCTCCTTCTCTGTGCTCTACTAAATCGATTTTCTCTAAGTAATCTTGACAAAATACTACTTTACCTCACCTCCAAATACTTAACCTGAATGCTATATATGTTAATATTTTATTTGACCATATTTGTTAGTGTAATACGATTTTTTAACTTCGAAAGATGAAAAGAGGAATAAGAAGTTCAGAAAAACACTAAAAATCATTATCAAATCGTTTCCGATATATTTAAAATGAATCGTTTATTTATTTTTTATATATAAACAAAAAAAAAATGTAAACATAGATTGAGGCATGGGGATGGGGGAAGGTCAGCATTTTTTCCTAGTTGCCAAGAAATACCTCTTCCAGGTTTCTATATTGAGTTCAATAAGTTTTGGCTCACATATTTCTCAAAAGCACAATCACGACTATAGCCGGAACTTATCAGCCGGAACCTCTCAGAAAGAACTCAGATCCAATCAATTGATGGCTTCTCCCCACCCAATGCCTTTAGGGCTTTGACTTTCACCAGAAGTGAAAGTAAAGTACAATTCTACTTCTGCAAATTGAATTATTTGTTGTCAAAAATGTATAACAAGCTGGCAAAATATACATTTTTTTCACTTCATGTAGGATGCATATTTCTGTATTCCAGTATCCCTTGATTCTTCATTCAGTAGAATCAAACACTCATCAGTAAAATATCTTTAATCAGATTTAATCCTACGTTATTCTAACTTGGTATAGTTTTTTTTTAGCAAATTCAAATTTTAAGGATTGAATTAATACAGAATTTATTATTATTCACCTTCAGAGGGTTATGACATTTTAGACAGCCTGAAGCTCATGGTGATGCTTTTAAACTAAAAGGCTTGTTCACAAAGAAATAAGAAAATCTCTGTAAATTAAAAGGATTTCTCATGCTTCATTAAAAAT